>PVKC010038512.1:0-12652 GCA_004027635.1 Crocidura indochinensis
TGGTTTTTGGGTCACACCCGGCAGCGCTCAGGGGTTACTCCTGGCTCCATGCTCAGAAATTGCTCCTGGCAGGCACGGGGGACCATATGGGGCACTGGGATTCGAACCGATGACCTTTTGCATGAAAGGCAAACGCCTTACCTCCATGCTATCTCCTATGTACCATAAATAATTATGTGAAAAATAAATAAAAAATATATATAATGTTGAATTATACTATATGTAACTAAGCATATATTTTGGGGACTGAGATAATCTGTTTGATAGTCAATAGTAATATTTTTGCTTTAATAAACCACCTGAAATCAATGACAGAGTAAATAATTAAGTAAATTAGCCTTAGTCATTAGTAAATATCTATTAAATATGATCTAATAATTTAAGTGTCCCTAATAATCAGCTATAGTGGAGTACTGTAATTTAGGTTCTAAACTCATGAAATGTCTTACTTCTCTGAGTTAAGAAATATTTTGCTTACATTATCCACAGCATAGTTTACAAGTTCATGTCTTACATAGAGACCTGTAATCAATTTTGAATTTATTTCTGTACATAAGATTTTAGACACTTGTCCAGTTTCATTTTTCCATATAACTCTTTACTTTAAATACTCATTTGATTGAAAACACTTATTTATGATCTTAGAATATTTGATGAAAGTAAATGGTTAATAAATGTCCAGATTGTTTGTAAATCGTCAATTTTACTGCAGTGATCTGTGTAGCTCTTTTTATTCCAACAACACACAGTTTGAATTACTCTGTCTTTGTAGTATAGTTTGGAGGCATAAAGCATAATATCATAATATCTCCTCTTATAATTAATCAGTGTTTTAGCTACGTGAAACTTCTATGGTTTAATATAAATCTTAATTTTGCTAGAAGGTACAAAGAAGTCATAGTAATCCATATGGGGATAATATTAAATTGTTATATTGCTTTTAATAGAATAAGCATTTTGACTTTTCATAATATCTGCCCACATATTACTATTTCATTCTAGATTTTCTAAGTTTTTTCAAATATTTTTGTTCATATTTTTATCATACAGGTAGGTAATTTACATTCTTTGTTAAATATAATCCTAGGTACTTAATAATTTGAGATGCAAGTATAATTTTTTTCTACTTCAGTATACAAATATTATGCAAGGTACAATTTCATATTGACACTGAAACTGACCATCATGCTGCACATTAATAGTTCATAATAATTTGTAGTACCATTTAGAATTTTCTACATACTTTTGTTATAGCTTGTTAGACTAGACTTTCACCTATTATTTTAAAGTGCTTTTTTAAATTTGTTTTTTCTTAGTTATATTGAATGAAACCTTAAATAATATCCTAAATAAAAGTGGTAATAGATTTCATAGAAAAGAACTGAGAAAGATAACTGAGTAAGGTGACCCTGCCTATTTGGTCTCCAAATACATTGTCAAAATTATACTGAAATTTGGAATTATGAGAGAAACTTCTATGGAATCTTAACAGTGGAAAGGGAAGAAGTCATCAAATGGATTTGGAGCCACAAAAATACCCTCACCAAGGGGAAATAAATCCTACAGCTACAGAATTAAAGATTTATCTACATTTTGTAAATTTGCCTTGAGCAACGAGGGAGTGTGTTTTATGGCCAATATCTAATATTCCTACCCTATAAGCCTATATTTAAAATTGAGAAACATGAGATAGACACTATAATTAAGAAATATGGCTTAGAATCACTGAAGGTGTACTTTGATGTCTTCTCACAAACTGTCTGAAGGAAACTATATTAGTTCTTTCTTTTTTAAAATAAATCCTGAAGGGCTGGGTTTATAGGCACAGGCGGTTGAGTATTTGTCTTTCATGAAGCCGAAACAGGTTCTATCATTGGCATCCCAATTGGTTTCCAGAGTCTACCAGAAGTGATTCCAGAGCCCAGGATTATATCTCCTGAACACCACTGGGTGTGCCCCCCTTAATAAAATAAAATGAAATAAACCCTGAGGGAAAATGCATAAAGTGTGATTATTCTTTCCCAAATAATAGAGGTGTTGATGATAGCTAAACTGAAATTGCTCAAACATATTGAATACCCATATCTCAGTTTATATGTGAATGCTAACAAATAGGATATAAATGTATGTATATATTTATAATTTACTTTGAATTCACTAGAGCACAGTAAACCAGAGATTCATATTAGCCCCGGGGACCAATGCCCTTTGATTGAGGCCCCAATGTTCTCTTAAACCCCTCCCTCACACAGGTTTCTTATACATAGGCATGCATGTGTGGCCACATAGAAATGCAGCCTCAGAGAGTCTAGATACTGGTGAATTGCCTGTCAGATTTTTTTCTATCTTGGTACACAGGTGTCTCAGGAATATTGTATTTTTTCAATTTTGTTAAACTTTATTGATTGATTGATTGATTTTTGGGCCATGTCCAGCAGCACTCAGGAGTCACTCCTGGCTCTGCACTCAGAAATCACACCTGGAAGACTGGGGGACCAAATGGGATGCCAGGAATCGAACAGGGTCCTTCCCAGGTTGGTGCATACAAGGCAAACACCCAACCACTGTGCTATCTCTCAGGCCCCATATTGTATCTTAAATACCATTTAAACCCCAAATCGATTTATATTAATGTACAGCTAAAGCTAAATAAAAGTTCAGATGTTTTCTCTTAGCTACCCAATCATGATAAAACTAAAGCTCACAATCATTTGCTCCCTCACTGTACAGTTTTATTTAATATTGACCCAGAGTTTCTCTGCTCAACCCAGATTTTAACAGACTTAATCCTGTTCCAACTATATGCATGCATATAAGCATAAGATATGGGATGATCCCATTATAGTAACTTGTAGGAATTGTGGAGACAGTACAGTACAGGAGTCTAGACAATTTCTTTCATGCACACAACTTGATTCAATTATGAAACTATGTACTGCATGGCCTTTGCTCACTTACAATAGAAAACACAGAAATAAGAGTAGTCCGGGCAGGGGATGACTTATTTAAATCAGAATATATTTTAAATTGAACATGCTAGTGGAATATAAGAATAGACACGATATAATGATTAAAGGACTAATACATCATAAGGACTTAAAGCTCATTAGTACACATCACCAAGTGAAAGGGACAAGAAAACATACAAAGACATGGCTGACAAGTCTGAAGTGAGACATTGAGAGCAACAAATGATAGTAGGAGACTTTAGCAGCCAACTCACACCAATGGACAGATCAGCCAGACAGAAAATCAATAAGGAATCAACAGTCGTAAATGAGAAGTTAAAAGACCTGGGCTTATTAGACACTTATAAGACTCTTGAATCCTCAAAATCTTGCGTACAGATTCTTCTCTAGCAATACCTAACATTCTTAAAAAAGAGACCTTGTGATTGGAAATAAATCAAGTGTTAAAAAAGTCACAAAGATTGAAATTACACATGGAGTATACTTTCTGATTACAATAATAATATGTTAATGAATAACTACTGGGTCAATGAGAAAACAAGAGAAGAAATAACATAATTCTAAAAACAATGTCAGATAAAGACAACAAAGTAGTACTTAGAGGAATGTCCATAAAAGAAAACAAAGAAATATAACTACAGCATAATGAGCTAGAAAAAATAAAAAGCAATAAAAGTCGTAGAATACTGAGATTTCTGGAGGATGATTACGATGCCTACCATTTGAGAGATTTTTATTTACGTTTTTACTAAAGCACTGCGATTTAAAATGGTATTGATAAGAGTTTTAGACTTAAAATACCCAACACCAAGCACAGTACCAGTGCTTATAATTCTTCACTAGTGCATCTAGATTCTGATATTACTTCTATCTCCCACCCGATAATCTTTGCAATATTCTTTGTAAGTTTCATTGTGAAAATTATATTTCCATTATTTTAATATTTAATATTCCTTATTATCACTGATGTTCCTGAATCTTGACTTTCTCCCCATGTTTCTTTCTTTTTTCTATGTATATTTCGAGACCAAGTGTGAACTAGGCATCCCTCACCCTTAGAACGCTGCATTCCTTCATGCAGTTATTATAATTCCACATCTATGTGATACTATCCTATATTTTTCTTTTTATGCATATTTTAAATATCTTTCCGTTCCAACCATGTTGCAGCAAATCACAGACTTGCATCATTCCTTATATCTGTCTATCTTTCCATTGTACGTATGCATATATATCACATGTTCATGATACACTCATTTGACTTTGGACATCATTGTAGGTTCCAAATCCTACCTATTATATTGAGTGCTGTAATAGTGTGTGCATACATCATAGTAAATAAATATATTTTTCTGTTCTGAGGATAGATAACTAGAATTGGAATTGTTGGGTTAAAGGGAAGCTCTTCTGGGTATGGTCAAATATTAACACTAAAATACAATATTTTAAAATGTCTTTATAGGACACTTTTATTTAATATTTTACTTATTTTAATTTAATTATTTTAATAAAATATTTATTGAAGCCTCATGATTACAAATATGTTTGTAGTTAGGTATCAGTTACTGAAAAGGATACCCACCTTCACAGCATTACCTTCTCACAATCAATGCCCCGCATCTCCTTCCTCCCCCAGACCCAGCTTGTCTTTGAGACAGGCATTCTACTTCTCTCACTCATTAACATTGTCATGATAGTTGTTAGTGTTGTTATTTCTCTAGCTGCACACACCATTCTTTCTGAGCTTCATATCATGTGCAGGTCCTTCCAGCCCTCATTTATTCATTTATTTATTTTTATTTTTTGGCATTTGGAAAAGTGATTTTAATTGTAAGATTTTGTTACTTGGCTCATATTCTTTTAATTTTTATTTTGACCAAAGTGGATGACAGCCCTCATCTCTACTGTCTTTACAGTCTCTAATGATTTCTTTTATTTTCTTAAAACCTATAATTAGTGAGACTATTCTATGTCTATTTCTCTCCTCTGACTTATTTCACTCAGCATAATAGTTTCCATGTCTATCCATGTATAGAAAAATGTCATGACTTAATTTTTCTGATGGCTGCATAGTATTCTATTGCCTATCTGTGCCACAGTTTCTTTAGCCACTCCCCTGTTGTCAGGCATCTAGTTGTTTCCATATTTGGCTACTGAAAATAGCTCTGCAATGATTAGAGGAATTTTTGTTTGTTTGTTTTGTTTAGTTTGGGGGCCACACCAGGTGATGCTAAGAAGTTATTCTGGGCAATGTACTCAGAAATAGTCCTTGGCTTGGAGCGGGGCATATGAGACTCTGGGGAGGAACCCAGGTCCGACCTGGGTCAGTCCTGTGCAAGGCAAATTCCCTACTGCTGTACTATCATTCCGACCCCTTTAATATTTATCTTTTGTTTGTATTTACAGAGGCATTTGTGTGTGTGTGTGTGTGTGTGTGTGTGTGTGTGTATGTGTGTGTTCCTTTATCCCTAGGAGTGGTATAGCTGAATCCTATGGAAGCTCAATTTACATTTGTTTGAGGAATCTTCATATTGTTTTTCATCAGGACTAGACTAGACAGCATTCTCACCAGCAGAGAATAAGAGCGTCTTTCTCCCCACATCTTGTTTTTTTCTGTTGTTGTTGTTGCTTGTTTGTTTATTTTTGTAACGTGTGCCAATCTCTGCAAGTCACCTTTTTAAAGATAAATGATTTGGCATAGTATTTTCTTTGATCACATGGTATTATTTTTGGAGTTGAAATACTAAAACTTTCATAATTGCAGCATAAGTTAATATTTAAGTCTTATTTTAATTTTTTTTCTTCTTGGCTTTTGGACATACCCGGTGGTTCTTAGGGTTTGCTCCTGAATCTGCACTCAGAAATCACTCCTGGAGGACTCAGGGGACCATCTGATATACTCGGGATCAAACATGAGTCTATTGTATGAAATTCAAACACCCTACCTGCTGTGCTATTTCTCTAGCCCTATTAATGTCTCATTCTAGCAATTTTAATGCATTAGTTTTTTTATTAGCAATTGTAACATCTACTATGAGTATAGAAGTAGAGAAGGGAAGGCAATGACATGTGCCATGTACAATGCAATTTTTTTTCTGAAACAATTTTGTGTGTATCAAAGAAGGGGTTTGGACCACTCATAGCTGTGCTTACTCGCTCTCTATGCATCATTCCTGGTAAGGCTCAGAATAATATTCAGAGTACAAGAAAATGGGAAATGGTTAGTGTGTGTAGTACACCCATTTGTTGTACTATGTTCTTTCAATAATTAAATACTATGTCTAAGATCTTTAAAATAAAATACATGTGTATAAGTAGTCTACACACAAACATTTATCATCATTTATTCTTTACATATATATACATCTGTGTGCATATATTGACTTTACTGCATATTACAGAAATAAAGGCATTATCCACATATAATGCAATAGATAAGAGACTAAAATATTTAAGACCTCACTTTTACACTTTATTAATCAAATGAGAAGGCAAAATGTTTGTTCTACATATTTAAAATCCCACAGCTGCCTCTGTATAACACTCATTTTTTATAATTTTTCACTTAGATTTTATGATAAAAAAGCTTTCTGGAAAAATGAACATGTTTCATGTTAGTGTCATTCTGACTTACCATCAAAGAAAACTGCTTATTCATGCCCCTTTTGAATCTTGCTGGAGTCAACATTTTGTGAATGAAATAAAGTGAATAGATGCATGGAATGCACTTGGACTAAGAATTTTTTTTCAATAAATTAGTGTATAGCACAATACCAATACTGTAATTGATTATGACATGGAATATGAAATTCCAAACTTTTCAATAAGAATCAAAAGGTGTGTAATCCATACAATGAACAGATGCTGGTGAAATGAGGCTTTCAGAGTAATAAAATACTGAATAAATTTGACAGTCTTGAGAAGACTAAGCTATCCATCACTCATTTTTATGTGTGACACTCAACATGAACACCTATTTAGCTTGGGCATGATTCACATTGTATATTATTTCATGCTAATTAGATTACATAAATTGCAGTGGATAATAAGTGTGTTGATTAAAATATATTGAAGTAAACTTGTGAACAAACAAGGGAGTATGGTACTTAAGGTACAATAGGGGATTCTTTCCTCTTAATTATTTTTTACTTTGTCACTTTGAATTGCAAAGTTATTCATATACCTCACTCCTCCCAAATGTTGCTTGAACTCATTAGCTAAGTAAAATAACAGAATACAAAATAAGGACAAAGCTTAATCGTATTATTTCTACACAGACATAGTGACTAAACAATATCATTTACAGTGATATTAGAAATGCATGTTGGTATTTGACCACAAAACTAAAACAATTAAAATAAAAACTATAAAACATTGTTCAGATAAAAAAATTTAAATACATACACTGATCTTACATTGAAAAGTTGATAAGACTACAGTGTTACTACAGGGTTAATGCAATTGTCTTGCAAAGTGAATCTAGTTTGACCCTTGGCCAAACGGACATATCCTTCAACTGATAAATATGTAAGTGAATTGACACATTCCTAGAAACATATACTATGACTGAAATTCTCACACGCTGAACATTAATGAAGCTAAGGAAATTTCATTAAGTAAACAATTTACAAAATAGGCAAAGACTAAATGATTCTATAGTATGTAAGATTGTAGAATATTTAAAATCAAAGAATCTCATTGCACAATTGTGATTGTCATAGACTAAGAGATGGTAGAGTATTAACTTTCTAATGGCTGTACAGCTTCCAGTTTGTAATATGAAAATATTTAAGCATGAATATTGATGATAGTTACACAATATAAAATTACTTAAAACTATTAAGTTGTACATTAAGAATGGCGTCATATAGGACAGCGTGATTGAATAGCATAGGTAAGGTTCTTATCTTACATGTCTCTACCCCAAAGCCCCCCCAGAGCAGTTCCTAATCTAGAACCATGAATAAGGCATGATCACAGTTGATTGTACCCATCCCCCAGCACAAAAATATTGCTACAAATGTCTAATGTATACTTTGCATTTTAACCACTGTAAGTATTTTTAAACCAAGATGTGATTCTTCTATTTTTGAGAAACATTTTGTCAGTACATTGACAAACTACATATTCAGTGTGTAATTGACTTACATATTTGTTTCTAGTTTCTATGAATCGCTGCCTTTAAACTACGAATAGATACTATCTTTTATACAGAATGTAACTTGGTTAAATAGCAAATGATCTGTTATTCAAATTAGAGTTCATAATCCTAGACTCATTATTTCTTTTCTTCCCTAGGTTCTTTTTAAACACGGTAATACTGAAGACTGAATTTCTTGACTCAAAGTTTTTAAAAAAACAAACTTTTATTTAAATTTGTATTTACATGTCCTTGTTAGATCCTGTTAGAACTTGTTGATATATTTCTCAAATTAAGTATGATCGTATATCTTGGGTAGGAGAGGCATTCCAGTTTATAAAGTGCTTTCTCAATACAGCAAGGATTGGATTCATCACACCATTCATGCTCCTTGGAGGCCTCCAGGTGTGATCCATTAGTTTGAAGCAGAATTAGCTGGTAGCACACAAAATAAAAATCTATTCCTTGTTTTATTTGTATATTTGATACAGATCTCTTTAGTTTGTTTCTCTTTCAAGACCTACTAAATATTCAACTTTTCAGATATCATATCTGATTTTAGGGAACAAAATCATATCTGATTTTAGCCGAAACACACAAAGCTATGAGGCAACATAATTCAAGAAATACCATCTAAATATATTTAAGAATCAAGTGAAAGATCAAAGGAGACCTCTCAATTGCTGTCATTTTAGTGTTATTGTTTTCTAAAGCGCAAACCTGATATATATCTATTGCTTTTGAAATACCTGTTGAAAGTTTATAAAAAAAAAGCTTAACTTTAGGGATTATTGTATAATACAGTACTGTCTGGAAAAACAGATTGAAACCATTCATAAAATCTTGCCTATTATAGAAGACAAGGCCAGATGGATGACATAGTACATAGCCATAGACCTGATGTTAACATTGTATTAATTTTATTGTGAGTAGGTTGGCTGAAAAAGTAAAAGAAATAAAAAAGGCTTATGGGCATATGGGAACATGAGAGTGTTTCTCACAATACCGAACGGTGCATTGCTGATAGATGATTGCTGAGCTATTTCCAATAATCTTTGCCAAGAAAGAATTAAATGAAATACATTGTGGCTATTTGAGCTTATAAAATGGTGCAAAAGAAGAGCAGAGGCTACCGCATTTTGGCCAGCATCCAACAAAGAAATTGATGAAAAAGTAGTTTCTTGCCTGCCATGCCAGCTCTTATAGCAGGGAAATATGAAAGAGATACTAATGAGAAGACCAGCAGCTGTCAGACTTGGGAATAAGTTGGCATATGATAAAAACAGTTACTGCTGCTATTAGAGATTTGGAATTGTTTTTTCATGGTCCGTAACCAACATCATAAAAAGAAATAAAAATGAAACAACATGGTCAGCACACAAATATAGGTAATACGGAAAAGAATAAATTAGTATATTATTTTAATTAAGGGCGATTTATTTTACAATCATTTGTATTTGTCTAGTTTATGTTAATTTATATATTGAGACTTAACTAACTTACTGAATGTATATTTATTTAGAGGAAATGATTGATAACTGAGTTCTTCAACTTAATGAACAGCATATATTCATTGTAGTGAATAATATATCATGTCGAGAAGTATTAAAGCCGTAATATATCATACAATGGTGTATTAAAAACAGTAAAATGTATAAATATTAACTGAAGTAACTCGTGCTAATTTGATATCAACATGATGCATGCATAATGGAAGTCTAAAACAAATAAACTAAGTTCTTGAACTTATCTATGAGAAACTGACAGTGGTCATTACAAAATGTCTGAATGTGATTCAATAATTTCGTTACAAAATGTCTGAATGTGATTCAATAATTTCGTTTTCTTAATGTAAACAATAAAAATCTTTAGACTTTGTAAACTTGCCATCCTCTTTTCAAGAAATAGTTCACTTCTTGAATAAGCTGGTTTGTCTTCAATCATATCTCAGCATATGCCATATTATTTGGGGTTAACTTTGCAAAAGCAGAGGATCAACTTTTACCATCACCTAATACTGTTAATATTTTTAATATCTATATAAAATGATATGAATATCCAGTCATTAAAATCTATAGATATAGGTACAGAATTTTGGATACATGTCTTTTGTGGCATGGTGCTTTATTGTGTTTACTGTACATTTTTGACTATAAAATTTTTTTTTAAATATAATCCTCAAGAGGCCTGAGAGATAGCTAGTACAATGGTAGAGCATTTACCTTGCATGCGGCCAAAGCAGGAGGAGCCCGGTTCTATTCCCAGCATTCCATGTGGACCCCAGTCAGCCAGGGGCAAAATCTGAGTACAGAGCCAGGAGTAACCCCTAAGCACTGCTGGGTGTGGACCAACAATCATTGAACCAATTAATCAATCAATAAAAAAGTAAAAAAAAATAAAAATAAATATATTGCTCAAAGGGCTGAAGCAATAGCACAGCAGTAGGTCATTTGCCTTGAACCTTGACAACCTAGGATGGACCTGAGTTTGGTTCCCAGCATCCCATGTGGTCCCCTGAGTGTCTGGAGCAATTTCTGAGCACACATCCAGGAGTAACCCTTGAGACAGTGGGTGTGATTCCCCCATATAATAAATAAACATAATGCTCAAGAACTTTGAAACTATGAAATCACATAGTGCTTATAAGTCAACTTATATAGCAAAACAAATGTATAGTGGAATACATATATACTCTCCTCTATAATACTAGGAATTGGATGATCTCACCAATCTGTGTTGTTTAAGGAAATAAAAGAATATAGATAATATGAAACAGTTTAAAATTCAGAGTATTGGAGTATAGGTTGAGAACACTAGATTTTGGGGGAAGTAAGGATAATACTGGTGATTCAGAACACTTTGAGGTATTTTATTTAATTGAAACAAATACCTTAAATATCAATACTGTTGTAAACACTTGTCTTAACTATAACACTTTGTTTCAGCACTGTGTTAGTAAAGTTAAGTTGGTATCAAAGGGTATTTTTCCCAAATTCTCTGAAATCTGTAAATGCCAAGTTTGTCATTATATATTATATAGGTATCAACATAATAGTACTTAAATTGATATTTATCTGGGTACATCACACATCTATGATGGTGAATTATCTTTTTTGTCTCAGTGATAAGACATGAAAAAAATGTGATCTGGAGCATTAGCACAATGGGATCAGTCCTCAGTATCTCATATGGTCAGTCCCATGAGTCTTCCAGGAGTGATTTCTGAGTGCAGAGCCAGGAGTACAAGTCCCATTGTATGTGCCCCCCCCCAAAAAAAATAAACCAAGAAAACAACAACAAAAAAATCCAGTTGTTGTATCCTCTCAGAGAACGCTATTATAAGCATAAATATTTTAACCACAATAAAGATGACAGATTTTATTAGCTTTCTTAGGGGGCCACACAATTTAGTCTCAGCAAACTGCATGATAATTCTCAATGACAGACTAATTGTGATATTATATCCGTCTGACAAAGAACCGTAAGTCATAAAATCAATTTCTCTCTGTCTCTTCTATAATTTCAGATTGAAAAATGCATGACAGACAAGGATGATGGGCTAACTTAATCTTTGTGCCTCTTATATATTTCAAATCTTTATATCTTAGAGGACAGCTGATACTTAAATATATGGTTTATTTATAATCAAATTTCCTAGGTCTAACATTTTCTCATTAGAAACAATTACTAAAATAAGGGGTGAAAGAGAAGAGATCAGAATTGAAAACCACTTAAATTGCCATAAGAAAATTGCAAAAATTTCACATAAATAGAGTTTAAATATTTCACTCATTTATGTAAATCTAAAAATGTAAAAAATATGGGGTACTACAAAAATAGTATATTTTTATAAATAATCCCTTATTTGAATTAGATTTTTAATTGGGAAACATTTAGACTAAGACAACTATAAATGCAGAGAGATATGAGAATTGCCAGTTTCTTAAGAAGAGATCAAGTTGGGAATTTATTGCTTAATTGTTGCATGTTTTATCAGAAATTTTATGAGCTTGTTATTAATTACTGGTATTGTTACTTAAAATAAAAATAAAAGTCTACAAAATGTAAACTCGGCATTTATAAGTAATATATATATTATTATTATTCTGTTATAAAGTTGACATTTTTCATCTATTATTTCTTTATGGAAGAAAATACTATAAAATATTGCATACTATGACTTCTATTCAATGAATTCATGATAATAGTGTGAAATAGGAAAAAATCAATAGTTTCAAAAGGTGAGTTTCAATTTTAAACACATAATACTTTACAAAGTAAACAAGCCCTGATTAAATAACTACTATTATAAGAATGCAGAATATGATCTTTTATCTGATTGGGCTTGGTGTCTCCATTGCTTCTCCCTCTGATTGGGAGGCAGGATTAGATAGTTCGAGTTTTGTGGTTTTGTTTGGGGAAGAGTACTGTAATAGAATGGGGTAAAAATTAAGTATGCCTACAATGGGCAGAGTCCTTCTAGCAGCTCTCATCCTCAGTTTGAGAGAAGGGGAAAAGAAAAGGTGAAACACCACAACATTTT
>PVKC010038513.1:0-12691 GCA_004027635.1 Crocidura indochinensis
GTGTTCTTTTTGTGACTGAAAACCCAACTACAGTCATGTTTGTAATCATGGTGTTTAAATGAAGACGTTGAAAAAAAAAAAAAAGGAAAATGCTCCTGGCAGGCACTGGGACCATATGGGATGCCAGGGATCGAACCTGTGTTTGTCCTAGGTTGTTCACTTGCAAGGCAAATGCCCTACCACTGTGTTATATCTCTCTGGCCCCAATTTCATCATTTCTTAACACCACCAATGCACCTCTGGGAACATTGGTGGAGGGAAGTTGACCCTGGTGGTGAGATTGGTACTGAAATACTGAATGTCTGAAACTTAACTATGAATAACTTTGTAAATCACAATCCTTTAAATAAAAAACTTTCATTGTCAGAAGAAAATTTTCTGAATGTTTATTTTGTTTATGGCTGTAATCGATGTTTTAAAAATGCTGATTTTCTTTTATATTTCCTTTGCAGACTCCATAGGGTGTTTTATGGTGCCAGTAAATAAAGCAAGAAATTACTGGTGTTTTGTTTTGTGCTTTGTATTGCTGTGTCTTAATTTGTAGCTTTGTATATGAACTCTTGTATAATATCAAACAACCTTGGTGAGGTCTTTGTTATGAGCAGTGGTGCTAATCTTAGGGGATAGATTTTAGATTTTGTAGATTAACTATATAATAATTATTATTTTTTTGGACCATACTAGGAGGTGCTCAGGTTACTCTTGGCTCTGCAGAAAGCGCTTCTGGCAGGGCTGGAGCAGTGGCGCAAGCGGTAGGGCATTTGCCTTGCACGTGTTAATCTTGGATGGATCAGATTGAACTAGGACTAGTTCCATCCCCGGTGTCCCATGTGGTCCTCTAAGCCAGGTGTGATTTATGAGTGCATAGCCAGGAGTAATCCCTGAGCATCACTGGGTATAACCCAAAAACAAAAACAAAAGTGGTAGGGCATTTTCCTTGCATGTTGTCGACCTGGGACAGACCCAGGTTTGATTCCCAGCATCCCATATGGTCCCCCGAGCCTGTCAGGAGCTATTTATTTTCTTTTAATTTTATTTTATTGAAATAATTATGATCAACAGAATCCTTCATAGTTGAATTTGAGATCTACAATGGGTCAGGGCCCTTCTCACCACTAGTGTCAACCTCCTTCCACCAGTGGCCCCAGAGTGCATACTATACTATCACCCTTGGTCTGCCAGTAGCCAGGAGCTATTTCTGATAGCAGAGCAAGGAGTAACCCCAGAGCACCACTGGATGTGTCCCCCCAAATGTACCTTCAACAGTTAGATTAAGTTTTAGTGGCTTAAGAGACAAGCGTGGTCCTCACTGACTCTTAGTAAACAGAAGTGCAACTCTACAGTTGCTCCAAATATTAGTACTTACTATGGCCCATGTAGGTTTCTCCACCAATATGCTTGAAAAGATTCCTGAGAGTAGAAACTGAAATAAAAATCATATCTATTACTACCTAGTCATCATGTTTATATATGTCAATTTAATCAAAGAATTCTGTAATGGTATTGCATGTTAAAATGCTAATACTTCAGGGAAAATTATTAGATTATAGAATTATTTCTTAGGAAATTATTCAGGTGTTCTCTGCACTGGAGAGGGAAAATGTAAGTTTCCTTGATCACTGATAAAACCGAATAATTGGTAATAGTGTTTTTTATGGGGGCATAATCAGTGCCAAAGTTTACATTTTTTTCTTGGTTTTTGAATCACACCCAGCAGTGATGAGGGGTTACTCCTGGTTTTATGCTCAGAAATCGATCCTGGCAGGCTCAGGGGACCATATGGGATGCCGGGATTCGAACCACTGTCCTTCTGCATGCAAGGCAAACGCCTTATCTCCATGCTATCTCTCTGGCCCCCCAAAGTTTACATTTTTATGTTAATCATAATTTATTGAGTCTGTAAATTGGCTTTTTTGAAGATATATTTATAAGAAATTTTCTGCTAAATAATGCAATTGCTCAACTGGAAATACATTTAACATAGCACTAAATACTCTGTTCATAGGAAAAATAATTCTAAATTTATTTTTATGTATTTTAGTATAAGGATAACAGCATTTCTCCCCCTTGGGTAGGTTTTTAGAGACTTTGCATTATTTAAAACTTATGAGAAAGATGGTAGTTAAGATATGTCAGACACTATGTTAACTGGTGTAATGTTGGTACATTGACATAAACTTCCCACATTTTGAAACAGTAAAATGCACTTAGGAATACAGGAAGGGACTATTGGTCCTCCATAAAAATGGGACCACTAATATGCTAATAGTAAATATTGGTATCAGAAAGATTTAATTCTCTCTGTTTTGTGAGAAATTTCTTGTCACCTTTAGATTTTACTTTCTTTACTGGTCTATGGAAATTAATGTGGATAGTAATATGTCATATTATTGGACTGTTATATTTAAATCAGTTATTTACAATATATAGCAAACTTGTTCCTACAGTTTTCTACTGAAAACTCTTATTTCCTTTCTTTGTGAATATTCCTAAGAGCTATTAGGAAAGAGAAAGACAAAAAACTCTTGCAACTCTCAGTAGGCCATAGTGCTAAGACATGAAAGCTATAGCCTAATTTTTCCTTCCTCTCATCTGTTATTTTTGTACTTTGTCTTTCAGAGCAGAAAAGTTCATACTGCTCCATAATCTTCCCATACCAATGCCACTCTGGCCGACAGGACCCCATGGCTTCTTAATGTTACTCATGACTTTATTTTTTCTATTTGTGCTATAGTCTTAGGTAGAAGGTGGAGAGTTGATTCTCCAATTCTTCTCTTTCATTTCTTCCTACTTTTAGGAATCCCTCAGTTCCATATACATTTCTCTAGTTCAATAAATACTGAAGAAGCCATTTTCTTTTCTTTTGTCTTTTATGGTATTTATTATTTATTTAAAGAAATTTGTCTTATAATGCTTTTGATAGTTGAGTTTTAGGCATATATTATTTCAGCACCAATCCCACTACCAGTCTCAACCCACATCACCAGTTTTCCCATACTCAATCATCTCCATGCCCATCCCCTGCCTGCCTGGCACTTTACAGAGCTTGCTGGCTGCAGATTAGAACTCATGGTTTCAGTGTTGTTGAGTCTTTGGGTGTATGATGGTTTGTTCAGCAGTATGGGGGTACGGAGCTGAAAGAATATGACAAACTGAATGATGATCAGTAGCCTACTTGGACTACTGTTGGTTAATAAGAATTATATTAGGATTGCTTTTATATTATATGTTCTAGTTGACTAGTCTACATGATTAGGGGTAATGTGGTTAATCAAAAGGGGAGTTAATCATGAGGATCATAGAACAGGAACAAAGACACAGGTGTTTGCTTACTCCAAGGCGACAAAAAACAGATATGGATGCCTGCATAAGGTGTAGCCTGGCTGTAGGTATTTATCTCAGGAACAATTATATCTGTATGTACTAGGCACCCAGAAAAGCTGTTTCCAAGGGCTTGGCCTCAGTTCCCAGAACATTTTCACAGTCAGTTATCATGGATGCTGGGCCTTGATCATGTCTAGACTCCCACATCACCAATATAACTGAAGTCCTGACCCCTGTTCCTCTATTACTTCCCTTTCTCATCTTCTTTCCTGCCTAGATTTCTTTCCTTCTCCTCCTCCTCCCTCCTCTCTGAGGTCAAGGGTAACCTTGGAATTTCCCCATTTGCTACATTATGTTTTGAGAGGCTTTTCTTTTTTAAAAGATTTTCTTGCAAAACTGCAACTCATAGAATATAAACCCTTTATTACAGGCTTTCATTTTGACAAATACAAATGGTATTGATTATTTTTAATTTTTGTTATAAATTCTGTATTCACATATTTTATATTTGGGATATTTTGAGGCCTTTGAAATGGGTTCTTTATTTTTAGTTGTTTCTCTTAGATATTCTCTCTCTCTATATATATATATGCATACATATATATAGTCAGAGAAGATTCTTTTCTTCTATAGTTTGCCGTATTTCCTCTATTTTAAAATCTCTTTAATCTAAGTCTAAAATAAAATTATGAGAAATCGGGGCTGGAGAGATAGCATGGAGGTAGCACATTTGCCTTGCATGCAGAAGGATGGTGATTTGAATCCTGGCATCCCATATGGTCCCTGAGCCTGCCAGGAGTGATTTCTGAGAGTAGAGCCAGAAGGAACCTCTGAGCACTGCTGGGTGTGACTCAAAAAATCCAGAAAATAAAAATAAAATTATGAGAAAGAAAATGACTACTAGGACAAATACTTCTCTTTTAATCTCAGGTAAAATCACAGTCAGAAATAAAATGCTCTATTATTTATTATTATTAATTGTTGCAGAGGCTTGTCCCCAAAGTGCACAGGGTGATATGTATGCATTATTTCTCTCTTAAATGACATAAAAGTGATATATAAGACAGCATGAATTATAAATGATTCATATTAGATAATAAACTCTGTCCAGGGTATTAATTCTGTTTTTTTTTTGTACATTGAAGAAAGTCTTAGGCATAGAGATCTACTAATGATATTTAGTATGGCAACAGGAGAGCCTGATTTTATGCTATTTAACAGTTAAGAGGTTTTTCTTCCTTTTTTTTTTTTTGGTGTTTGAGATACTATATCTGGTGACATGTAAGCTATAGTACTTGGAAGTCATTTTTGGATAAGTGGATCAAAGGGAACTTTTGAAAGTGTAACTTGAAATATGAGATTATAAAGCAAGAATAATCTGAACATTTCCACTTGAGTTTTTAAAGGTGAGAATGCTTAGGCTACAGGAATTTTTCTATTTGTTAAGAAATGGCTTAGAAAAAAGACTAGTGTGGGGCCGGTGAAGTGGCACTAGAGGTAAGGTGTCTGCCTTGCAAGTGCTAGTCAAGGAAGGACCATTGTTCAATTCCCCGGCATCCCATATGGTCCCCCCAAGCCAGGGGCAATTTTTGAGCGCTTAGTCAGGAGTAACCCCTGAGCATCAAACTGGTGTGGCCCCAAAAAACAAAACAACAACAACAACAAAAAAGACTAGTGTGCCTGGAATATAAATATTCTGAAGGTGTTCTTACACTTGATCTTAGCCAAAAGGCCAAGAAGAGTGTTTTTAATATGGGTTCATACCATGTAATTTTGTCTATGATCAACTATATTTTAATAACATGTCATTTATTTTCTTTACAATAATTAGAGCATTTAAAATAATTTTTGTTTGTGTCTATATACTCAATTGTATTAGAAAAGAGAGTGATTACTTTTTAATCTCACTTAAATGTACTAAACTTCTTAGTCATTGCTTTATTGTATTTCATAGAAAAATATTATAAGTAATGGCTGTATGATAATTTCACATTGGATTAAAGAAATTGTAATTGTAATTGAAGTAATATAATTCCTTAGAATAATAAATTTTGACAATGAAATTTTGAGCCACACCCTACAGTGTTTAGGGATTATTTCTGGATTAACTCCTGGCAGACTTGGGGGGACATGTGGGAAGCTAGGAATTGCCCTGGATTAACGTGTGCAAAGCAAGTACCTTATCTGCTATATTATAACTCTGGCATCTAGACAGTGAACAATTCCTTCAATAGACTATGTATTCTGATTTATCCCTTCAGGAAATAGAGCTCAAAACCACACAAATCTCATAAGATCTTGGTCAAGTTCCCTAAAGGTTTTAGTTTATTTAGGTGTTCATGGTAGAGCAAACAGTTATAATTACAATTGACTCTAAAAATCTGGTCTGGTTTAAAAGTTATGCCAGTGAAATTCAACTAACATTAAAAACAAGATGACAGACCTCTTTATACTGATATTAAAAATATTTATTTTGTTTATGGGATATAAGTGGTACTCAGGGACTAGTCCTTATTTGGTGTTTAGGATTGCTTCTGGAACTGCTCAGTGGAACAAACCAGGGTTCCTGCATGCAAAAATTTTGCTCTAGCCTGTTGAACTACCTCTCCAGCTCTAAAATTTATTTAAAACTCTGGCATTTAAAATACTGTGATATTGATACAATTATAGAAAAATAGGAAAAATCTCACTGGCATATCAGACCAATATGAATATTTGATTTATTTTATTTTATTTTATCTTTTTTGCTTTTTGGGCCACACCTGGTGACGCTCAGGGGTTACTCCTGGCTATTTGCTCAGAAGTCGCTCCTGGCAGGCACGGGGGACCATATGGGGAACCGGGGGATCGAACCGTGGTCCGTCCTAGGTAAGCGTAGGCAAGCCTTACCTGCAGCGCCACCACCCGGCCCCCTGAATATTTGATTTATAAAGATAGTAAGTCTGTATCAGATAAAGATAAAACAGTCTATATCAGAGAGAGGATGAAGAGAATAAAAGAGAGAAGAAAGGTGTTTGTAATGTGTAGGCAGCCTGGGGTGAGGTGGTGAACAGGAGGAAAACTATAGTAATTGGTGGCAGGAAATGAACATTGGTGAAGGATGGTTGTTGGAACATTGACTGAAACTCAATCAATAACCTTTAAGCTTTTATCTCAGGGTGATTTAACCAAAAATATATAAAAAGGAACAAACAAAGCAAATAAATAAGAAGGATCTTGACCTCCTTAGCCACAATGCAATGCAAACTAAAGCCACAAATTAGAGGTACAAACCAGAATGTCTAAAAGTAGGAAAGCTGCTATATACAAAGTACTGGTGAGAATAGAGAATAGCATTAATATCTGTATACTTGCTACTGGGAGTGTAAATTTGTTAAATGACTTGAAAATTGACAAATGCAATGGTTGTTTTCACACTGCTATATTGACTCTTTTCTCAAAGGACATATAAACCAAACCTTGAAAAATCATGGGTACACCAGCCATGCAGCTAAAAGTTGGCAATCTCTAGTGGCCTGCTGCATCCATCACTCATAATCACTTTGCCTATGGCCCTACTTCACCACTGCTCTATGATTCTCTGCAGAGACACCAATCTGATCAAACTTAAGGGTTGCCAGTATTTGGTGTGAGATCAACAGGGTTTTTTTTTTTTTTTGGTTTTTGGGTCACACCCGGCAGTGCTCAGGGGTTACTCCTGGCTCCATGCTCAGAAATTGCTCCTGGCAGGCTCGGGGGACCATATGGGGCACCGGGATTCGAACTGATGACCTTTTGCATGAAAGGCAAACGCCTTACCTCCATGCTATCTCCCGGGCCCCATCATCAGGGCTTTTTATTGGAGTGAATGCAGCCCCCACCCCGTTCATGTTTTCCTACTTCCAGGAGTCCTGGCAGCTGAGACCATGTCCCCCCAGAGCCGCAGTATTAGTAATAGTGCTTTGAATTCCTAGACAACTTCATTTGTTTGATATTATCATCCCCATAGCAACACACCAAGTTAGGTGCCAATGTGTAACTGAGGTCACTTAAAGTTTGAAAACAAATAACAAAAGGGTCAGCTAGCAACAAAAGCTTACTAAACCATTTCCCTATGTCTTAATAACCTCAGACCTCAGTGGAGATAAAATAATTTTTATGATTTGCTTGTCACTGTACTTTTATTTTTAAAATTTTCTTTCTTCTCTTTTTCTTTTCCTTTCTATTTTAAAAATAATGTTCCTCACTTGTCTATAAACAGATGTATTATGGTCAACTATGACAACTGTGCAATGTATATAATTATTAAAAATGATGTAGAAATTTGGAGTAACATACTAACATTGAGAATGGTCTTAAATGAGGACTTAACAATATTGTTTGTTTCTAAAACTATAAACCAGTATGTATGGGTAAAGATATATATGCACCCATATAAATATACAAAAGTAAATATTTGCAGAAGAGAGTTACAATAGCTCAATTTGGAAATTTTGCAACTATTCTAAGCACAGTAACTCCCAAAGTCTACCCATTCACTACTTTTATATGTTAGATAAATATGATGTTGCTATATTAGTTTAATATTAATAATAATGAAGATATTCAACTATAACAGAGATGAATTTCACAATCGTAAGTTGAGCAAAGAGGCCAGATTCAAAGTAATGAACTATATGACTTTGTGCTAATGTACTAATTCATATAGAGTTTTAAAACATTTGATTATTTTTATGTTTTTAGGACTAGGGATGTGGGATTTGACTCAGTGGTAGAATTTATATTTTATATCTGTGAGTCCTGGATTAGAACCTTGGAAAATACACACAAAATACACACAAAAGGGTGATATGTGATTTTTATATTTAGGTTAGTTCTTAGGGCAGAAATAAATTTTATTAGGATGAACAGAGCATAAGAAAGACCTCTGAGGTACTAGAATGTTTATTTTGGTTTGTTTTTTGGGTCACACCCGGCAGTGCTCAGGGTTTACTCCTGACTCTATGCTCAGAAATCACCCCTGGTAGGCACAGGGGACCATATGGGATGCCTGGATTCGAACCACCGTCCTTCTGCATGAAAGGCAAACCCCTTACCTTCATGCTATCTCTCTGGTCCCACTAGAATATTTTTTGACCAGGATGCTGCTCACATTAATGGATTCACTTTATGATAATTACTAGAATGTATCACTATGATTTTGGCTTTTTGTTCCTGTTGATATGTAACAAAAATGCCTTCATCCTTCTGTTGCTCAGAAACAACTCCAGGCATACGGGATTTTTACTGAAAAAGGGTTTAATAGGATAAAACATGTAGAAAGGGACCCAGGGTCTTCTAGCAACATGGTTCAGAAAATCAAGCCAGCAATCACTATCACAATCACCAACTCCCAACCCCTAGGCCTTTCAGTTTGGGTTCTTAATTGCCCAAGGCAACTGCTTCTCAATTCTATACAGGAATCTCTAATGAGAGGACCCGTTGCTCATCAAGTGACAGAATACTGTTTGGGGATTGATCTCCAAGAATGATCTTTTGAGATGCTAGCATTTTTTTTTTTAAATCAGGATGCTGTTCATAATATGGACTCAATTTATGATAATTGCTAGGATCTATAACTAAGTTATATTGACTTTTGTTTTTTATTAATATAAGATTTAAAAAAGTTCACAGTAACACCTAACAAAAGTTGATCCCACTAGCTTTAAATAAGAGGATTTTAAATTTATTTTTCCTGTTGCTACCCCACCAGAAACAAAACCACTCAGGACCTATATGGAAAACTACTTTTTTTTTTTTTTTAAAGAATACAGAAAGCACATACCAATTAATTCAGCAGTTGCTACTGTTCCCTGGGGGTTTTCCACTCTACCCCCTGAAGGACAATGTTGATTAATTGGGAAGCACTGCCTTAGATAATTCATAGATTTAAAATGAAAGTTAATGTATCAAATCCAACCTGCTCTAAAAAATCATCACCCTTACTTTTCACCACCATTTTTTTTTCCTAAAGCTTCTCCCATGCTCCTTGTCCAGACCCCTGTCCCAGGTACACTCACTTCTGTAGAATAACTCTTTATTTCTGTTCCTTTTAACCATTGGTTGCAGTATCTATATGTATCACCTATGAGAGAGCTCATTCTGTGTCTGTTTCTCTCCTGACTAATTTAACTCTGGTGATGGAGGGTTGGAATGATGCACACATGAAATTATCACTTATGATTATTTTGTAAACTTCACAGAGGATTTTGTGGGTACAATGATATCTCATTCATTAAACTCCAGGCACCTTAACCTGTACTTAAATCTCTTTGCAGTCTAACAAATACATTGTTCAACAGATGAACAAAAATTTTTCATTTTTATTCCTAGTTGTAAACTCTATAACCCAACTACTTCCATAACAAATATGCTGTCTCTGGGGCCGGGCGGTGGTGCTGGAGGTAAGGTGCCTGTGCTAGCCTTGGACGGACCACGGTTCGACCCCCGACTCCCATATGGTACCCCAAGCCAGGAGCGACTTCTGAGCGCATATCCAGGAGTAACCCCTGAGTGTCACTTGGGTGTGGCCCAAAAACCAAAAAAACAAAAACAAAAACAAAAACAAATATGCTGTCTCATCTTGCTTTCTCTACTAGTCAAATAAATTAGTAGTCACCCACCATTTTCTTTTTTCTCAAAAAATGTTACTCCTTGGCATCTTATAGCATTGCTCCAGCTAGCCATGGGTCATGTTTATCATAAGAGCGTGAGGGGGAATGAGATGAATCAGTGGGCTGGAGTACATATTTTGCATTCTGGAGTCCCAGGTTCAATCTGTGGCACTGTTTGGTTTCCCAGGCATTCCTGAGAGTGAAGCTCTGAGTATTACATGGGAAGTAGACCATGAGACATATCGGGAGGGTGTGGCTTTCCTAAATTTTTGTTTGTTTGTTTTTGGACCTCAGCTGGTGATGCTCAGGAGTTACTCCTGGCTCTTCACTCAGAAAACTTTTGTTGTAGCTCAGCGGGCTATAGAAAGTGTTAGGATCAAATCCAGATCAGAGATATACAAGGCAAGTATCCTACCTACTATACTATCTCCACCCTTTCCAATTATTTTTTATCAAAGATTTCATAGTTATATATTATTTAAAACTAGATAGAAGAATGAATTTATTCTATCTCTAGCACAGTGCTCAGGTCAGAAAGCCATGAAATAGAATGAATAAAAAAATAGGAGGATATTTTACTTACAAATACAGATGACCAGTATGGATATCCTGACAGTACAGTGAGAAGACTAAGTGAATTTTCAAATGCAGTGTATTGACAAATGTACAGCTGTAGCCAGATTAATCCCAGAGATATAATAATAATACAATTCATTATTTGTATGGCCTGGGAGAAAATAATACCATTACTTACTACTATTACTATTATGACTGTTACTTAATGCTTACTACTTTTCTAGTCCAGTATTTAAAAGAAACATACATTTACAACAAGCAAAGGTGGAGAAAGAAGATGACTATCCAATAGAATTCTGGGTTTGGTAACATTTAGATCAGATATGAAGGATTTATTAACATTCTAGAGCAGTTTCCAAAATAGTGACTATTTACAAGTCTACTAAAGTTGTAGTAGGATCCTATTTATTTACCTGCTTTACAATATATGCATACAGTAAATATATTGTAAATATATGTTATCATATACAAATGGCACGAGTCAAGATTTTGATGAGAAATTAATCTTTCTTGGTACTCATCAGTTCCAATTTAACAGTGCTTTAACATGCTTATACACAGATACATGTTCTTTTAAAAATACTTAAAAACATGCATTTTTTGTATTTTTGTATTTTGTATTTTATTGAATTTTATTTATTTATTTTTTGGTTTTGGGGCCACACCCAATGGCACTCAGGGATTTATTCCTGGCTCTGTGCTCAGATATCACTCCTGGAAGGCTTAGGGGAGTGATGCTGGGGATAGAACCAGGGCTCATCCCAGTTGGTTGCATGCAAGACAAACCCCTACCGAAGTGCCATCACTCTGTCCCCTAGATTTTGTATTTTAAACCAGATTTAAATACTTTAGAATATTTAAATATTTAGATATTTTAAATATTCAGAGATTTTGAAATTCAACAATGAGTATTGAATACCCACCACTCCCACCCCACAATTATAATGCCATGTGGTTTTTATTCTTCTTCTGGCTCACATCACTTAACATGAAATCCTCCAGTCCATCTAGGTTGCAATTGAATGGCAGGAGTTCATCGTTCCTTGCAGCTACGTACTTTTCCATTTTTCACATATAACACACTTTCATTATGCAACAGGTTAGAGAGATAGTGTGGGGTTAAGGTCCATGACTTGAATATGGCTTAAACAGGCTCAATAGGACACAACTTATGGTGGTCCTGAGCACTGCCAGGAGTGATCTCTCAGCACAGAGTCAAAAGTAAATCTGAGCACTACTGAGTGTGATGCCCCCAAAAAATAAAATGAGGAAGTATACATGACCAGTACTGAAATATTTATTTCCAGGCATATTCAATTATTTCTTCTCAATTCCTAGGCCAATAGGGATTCTGAAGGATCCAGATCTTAATATTATATATATGTATATATAATCCAGATTATAATATAGTGAATGAAGGAATGAAAGTTTATTGCTCCTAGCACAACTAAATATAAGATATAGGTATGAAATATAAAATAAAAAAGGAGGCCCGGGAGATAGCATGGAGGTAAGGCGTTTGCCTTTCATGCAAAAGGTCATCGGTTCGAATCCCGGTGCCCCATATGGTCCCCCGTGCCTGCCAGGAGCAATTTCTGAGCATGGAGCCAGGAGTAACCCCTGAGCACTGCCGGGTGTGACCCCCCCCAAAAAAAAGAAAACAAAAAAAAATAAAAAAGGAGTGATAAACTTCTGTTTAGGGAACTCTTTCTGGCAGTTTCAGTGTTGTTGATTTTTTTTGGGGGGGGGTCACACCTGGCAGTGCTCAGGGGCTACTCCTGGCTAGCTGCTCAGAAATAAGTCCTGGCAGGCACGGGGGGGACCATATGGGACGCAGGGATTCGAACCAGGTACTTTGGATCCTGCCTGGGTCGGCTGCTTGCAAGGCAAACACTGCTGTGCTATCTCTCCGGCCCCAGTGTTGTTGATTTTTAATATGACTTCATCATCCAAAAATTAATGCCAAAGAATCTAACAGGCTATATTTGACTGGCATTGATTGGGGACATATGAAGGCTGATATCAAGAACAGAGTTTCTTTAAAGTCTTCTGTGCAAAAAATTCTCTGTTCTGCTTGTTCTAAATTAAGTTCCCACAATAGGATCAAGCTCACTTAAGATCATGTCATCATCTTTTTTTTTTTTTTTTTTTTTTTTTTT
>PVKC010038514.1:0-12741 GCA_004027635.1 Crocidura indochinensis
AAAAAAAAAAAAAAAATCAGCAACTTTTCTAGGTGATTACAAATATTGTTTCTGGGTTGAAATGATATCAAAGTAAAAATGCTTCCCAAAATCTAAGAAATCAATGGATGATTTGAGAGGTTCTTGAAAATTTATCTTAGGACAATAGGAAAAAAGAAAGTAACTGAGGAGCTAGAGTGGTGGCATAAGCGGTAAGGTGTCTGCCTTGCCTGTGCTAGTCTAGGACGAACTGCAGTTCGATCCTCCAGTATCCCATATGGTCCCCAAGCTAGGAGCAATTTCTGAGAGCAAAGCCAGAAATAATCCCTGAGTATCACCGGGTGTGGCCCAAAAACCAAAAGAAAAAAACGTAACTGAGCACTAACTAGATATGTTTATTGTACATTAAGCATATCATAAGTATTATTTAAATTATCTTTTTTAAATTTAGATTATCTTTACAAGACATTCATATTCTGAGGATGAACTCCTCAGAGATGTGCTGATTGCTGGATGTTTGAGAATTTCCACTTCTTTCTATGCACACACTAAGTAAAGCCAAAGTTGGAAGAGGGGTGACACCCCAGAACAGGTCTGGAAAAAATTTGCGAGTGATCTACTATCCCCAATGCTACAGACACATCTGTGAAGGAGAATAGGTTCCCAAACACATGCAGGGTAGATATCGCCTTGCTTAGTCCATTGGATATACTGGTAAGGCCACAGAAGCAGACAAGAGGCCAGAAAGTGGTTCTGATATAAGAAGGATAAATGAATAGTCTATATCCCAGTTGTCAATCCATGTTTGAGGAAGTGTGTGGAAACACTCCAAAATATAACACTGTCCCCAAAGCAGCTTAACTGAAATTTTAGTCACTGCCAATAGAGTGGCATGACTTATGTTCCTAATCACAAGTGCCATGGATTTACTATTATCGAATACAATGGCTTGAGAATAAGTAGTGCTTATAAACTAGCCCCCAGGTCTAAAGATCCCAGGACACTACTTAGGTTGGAAACAGAATCAGTTCAGACTTTTAAACATGCATTCACAATGCCAGGACAATTTTTCCTCTATCTCATCATTCATTGGAAGTCATTCCAATGAATGATTTAGTATAAAATGAAAAAAAAATTAAATAATATCAGGATTGTAGTCTACTTAAGAAATGACATGCTAGTTTAATGGACTATTATTCAAACATTTGTTTTTTTTTTTGTTTTTTTGTTTTTGGGCCACACACCCAGTGACGCTCAGGGGTTACTCCTGGCTATTCGCTCAGAAGTCGCTCCTGGTAGGCACGGGGGACCATATGGGGAACCGGGGGATCGAAACGCGGTCCGTCCTAGGTTAGCGCAGGCAAGGCAGGCGCCTTACCTCCAGCGCCACCGTCCAGCCCCTTATTCAAACATTTGTTTAAACAATTCAATACAGATATATTTTCTTTGGGACACCAATATCTCCCCAAGGAGAAAAAAATTCCATTTTAAGATGAAATAATCCTTTGAAAAATTCAGTTTTGGGGGATGTGGATACATTTATTTTATATGTTCAAAAATAAACCACCATATGTTTCTATACATGCCCTAACCTTGTTTATGGAAAAGCTCACTGGAGCCACTAGTGCAGATTAACTAATTACCTCCTATTAATTTTATAGAACAAAATTGGCAAATCATTCCGATTCTCCTACTCCTTCTTTCTTGGTGAAAAAGAAGTGGTACATGGTGAGTACAGAGTGATAGCACAGTGGGGGACAGAGTGATAGCATAGTGGAAGGGCATTTGCCTTGCATGTGGCTGACCCAGGACTGACACAAGTTGGATCCCCACCATCCAATTGCCTGTCAGGGGCAATTTCTGAGAGCAAAGTCAGGAATGAAAAAAAAGAAGAAAGAAAGAAAGAAAGAGTGAAAGAAAAAAGCAAGAAAGCATGAAAGAAAGCAAGAAAGAAAGAAAGAAAAGAAGGAAGGAAGGCAGAAAGAAAGAGAAAAAGAAAGAAGAGAGAGAAAAAGAAAAAGAGAGAAAGAAGAGAAAGAAAGAAAGAGAAAAAGAAAAAGAAAAATAGACACATGGTGCCAGCAACCAGCAGAAAGTTCAGCCCCTCCAGAGCATTAGGATTAGGACAGTCTCAAACTTCTTCATTGGACTTCTGGAAGTGCTGGCCACTACCCTGTTCAGCCCTGCCCTTCCCTCCATCCTCATCTTCCACATATCCTTGCTTCAGTTCAGTTCTGAGGCTCAGTTGTACAGTCATTTCCTCAACAGAAAGCTCCTCAGGTGCCTTTCATACCAAATAAAAAATCTAGAAAACATACCATTGGTATTTTCTGTCTTCTGTATCCTCTTTTTCTATTTAAAGCATTATCACCATTTTATTTTATTTAAAATTAAATGCTTCACAAAACAATAAATTGGGATGGGGGAAGCCTCAATAAATACACCTTGAATAAATTAAATACTATAAATGCTACTATTCTCTTAAATACTATTTTTTGTTTGTTTTTTTGGGTCATACCTGGCAGCACTCAGGGGTTACTCCTGGCTCTACACTCAAGAGATTGCTTCTGGCAGGCTCGGGGGACCATATGGGATGTCAAGATTCAAACCACTGTCTTTCTGCATCAAGGCAAACGCCTTACCTCCATGCTATCTCTCTGGTCCCTTAAATACTACTATTGTAAAATACTTCAAATTTGTGCATAATTCACCCTGAAGTAAATGATATATATAATTTATAATATAATATGTGTTATAAAACAATGTATAATATACTATAATTATATGACATATAATTACATCAAATGACATAAATTATCTATTATGTTATTTGCAATATATGTAATGTAATATTTATACTATAAATATATGTATTTAATATAGTGTTGTTATAAGAACAGAAACATTATAAATATTGAAAATCATTATAAGGACATACATTTTTTTTTTTTTTTTGGTTTTTGTGTCACACCCGGCAGTGCTCAGGGGTTACTCCTGCTCCATGCTCAGAAATTGCTCCTGGCAAGCACGGGGGACCATATGGGACACCGGGATTCGAACCGATGACCTTATGCATGAAAGGCAAACACCTTACCTCCATGCTATCTCTCCGGGCCCAGGACATACATTTTTAATAAGCACAATTACTAATTTCCTTCTCTCCTCCTTCCTTTCTTCTTTAGAATAATGAAGAAAAGAGGCCAGAGATAGCATGGAGGTAAGCCGTTTGTTTGCCTTGCATGCAGAAGGACGGTGGTTTGAATCCCGGCATCCCATAAGGTCCCTTGAGCCTGCCCGGAGTGATTTCTGAGCATAGAGCCAGGGGTAACCTCTGAGCGCTGCTGCTGGGCATGACCCAAAAACCAAAAAAAAAGAATAATTAAAATGAACAAAATATCTCTCATTGCCATTGCTCATCTTGCATGCATGTATAACATAATATACTTGCAAGTGTTTATAAAGCATTCTACTTACAGGTCTCCTGTATGGACTTTTATAATCGCTCTCCTTCTGATGCCACATGACCACTAATATCAGAGGAAGCACGACAGCAGGGATGAAGAGTAAAGAGAATGTGTAAGAAAGTGGGGTTCTATCTCAAAAGATTGTCACTTAACTTGTGGTAGACGCAAGACCATGAAAATCACCAGAAAATTAGGCTGAGAAAAGTTCTTTGTTTTCATTGTACATCTAAATGCAAGGATACTGACCAACCATGAGAATGTGGGGAAGACATAGACATTAGCATAGAACTAGACCAGTACTTCTTCATCATACAGCCTCTAAATACCCCTGAATATTCCAAGGAGAATGCAGGGGGGAAATTCATACAAGGAACATTTATGGCCTGCAACTGAGTGGCCAACGGTAGGACAGGGTGAAGGAACAGGAAGACACAAGGTTAGAAGTAGGCCATAAGTGGTTAGAAAAGATTGAGATCTTTTGTCCTAGTCTGTTGGGGAATGAGGAACTTTCTGATCATCTAATGATGAGAAAGCCAAATTTTGACAAAGAGCTCCAAACACAGCCATTGAGGACCAAAGTGTGCGCAGGAGCACTGGAGACCTCCTGTCCCTAAACAACTGAAGTCCCTGTGGGTCTTGATTGTATGAACTATAATTGTATAAAATGAAGACAGCTGTGTGGGGGCCAGAGCAATAGCACAGCAGGTAGTATATTTGCCTTGCATGTGACCAACCCAAGTTTGATGCAAGGTAGCCCATATGTCCCCTGAGCCTGTCAGGAGTGATTTCTGAGAGCAGAGCCAGGAGTAACCCCTGAGAGTGCTGGTTGTAGGCCAAACACAAAAGTAAACAAACAGAAAAAAAAAGACAGATGTTTTGATGGTGTGGAGTGCAATAACTTTGCAATAACCATAAACTTGAGCATTATTGTAATTATATAACCTAAATTATAATTTAATTTTTTTAATTCCTTTTCTTGGCTGTTATTGCTGTTGTTTATTTATTTGTTTTGACATGAGGCACAACCAGCTATACTTAGAGCTTAGTTCCCTGCATTCAGGGATCAATCCTGGCAGGGTTCAGGGAACCATATGTGGTGCCATAAATGGAATCTGGGTTAGCCACATATTATACTGTCTCTGGGCCCCCCAGTAGTGCTTTTCATCCAACTTTCCATCTATTCCGAAACAAGGTTTGCTTCTTTATGATTAATTTTTTCATGCCTTTCTCTATTCCTTTCCTTCCCTAGTCTAAGGAGAGTTGACCTCTTCCTTCACTTTTAATGTGTCCCATTAACCTACTTAATAGGTTGCAGTGGCAACAAGGGGAAACTTTATTCAAGTAAGAACAGGACATTCTGTCATTACCTTCTTTCTCTTACAAACTGTGAGCTTAAACAATGGTGCCTCTGCACCCCAAAAGACATCCTGAAATCTGTTTGTTCTCCTACTGTTATTTAAATGATAATATATGGGAGCGGAGATCTAAGCCCTCAGTGTTTCTCTGCTGATATTTGGTTAATTCGATTTTTGAAAGGAGCCAACTTCTGACTCATACCCCTTTATACCTTACTGTGGCAAGAAGGAGAGGGACATGATTTTATTTACATTTATTTTTATTTAAAGGCTATTTGAGCCACATTCAGTGATGCTCCAAGTCTCTGTGCTCCAGGTCCCTCTCTAGAGTGCCAGAAATTAAACCTAAGATTCCTGTATGTAAGACATGCACTTAACAGGTTCCACCTTACTTGCACATGGCCAACTTGGGTTTGATCTCTGGCTTCTCTATGATCCTCCAAGTGGCCAGGAGTGATTCCCTAGTTCAGAGTCAGGAGTGACTCCTGACCACAGCCAAGTGTGGCCTCCAAACAAAAAACCAAACCCCAAACTGTACACTCACTCTTTGAACAATTGGGGGTGGGTCATGATTTTAATATTCACATGTGAGATAATATGCTTTTTTTTTTTCTATTTCTTAGATAATGCTAAGGGGTCTGAGGTCACTCCTGGTGAACTCTGTCAACCAAGTCAGATGGTTCAGTGTTTGGACCTGGTGTAGTCGGGGTCATTCCAGTCCTGCTGGGCCATTTGCAGTGCTGGAAACTGAATTCAAGACTTTGTATATGCATAATATGTGCCCTTGACCACTGATACATCTTCCACAGATACAACCAAAGTTTAGAAAAGAAGTCTCTCTGAATTTCTGTCTACTGCAGTGTTGAATCTTTGTCTTTTATGTGATTCCAGCTTTAAAACAGCTTTAACTCTTCTATTGTCAAGACTACCTTTGAAGGACACATTGGAAACTGGGCTCAATTTTGTGTTATTCCCAAACTTGAGTGCTAAAATCCTAATCCTCAAAGGTGATGATATCAGTTGGTGAGAACCCATGAAAGGTGGTTGGATCATGATTCCTAATAAGATGAAAACCTTTGTCAAAAGAGGACCAGAGGGGCTGGAGAGATAGCATAGAAGTAAGGCATTTACCTTGCATGCATAAGGACTGTGGTTGGAATCCCGGCATCCCATATGATTCCCTGAGCCTGCCAGGACTAGAGTCAGGAGTAACCTCTGAGCACTGCCAGGTGTAACCCAAAAACCAAAAAAAAAAAAAAAAAGAGGACCAGAGAGCAGACAAAAAGCAGACTGTACCCCAGAAAAGGAAGGGCCTGCATCCCAACATGCTAATACTCAGTCTACCCCCACCACTTGTGAGTGGGTGTTACTAAGTTGCCCAGTCTCTGGGATTTTATTATACTAGTCTAGAAGATAAGGCATGAACTTTTGTTTCTATTCAAAATTAGAGAGAGAGAGAGAGAGAGAGAGAGAGAGAATATACGATGTGTCAAATACTAGAAGAGCTAAATTGAGTGGGACCAATCAGAGGAGCCTGAGGAGGCCCCAGTCCACTGCTGCATCACTGTGCCTGCTACTAAGATCAAAATGAATCTCCTTAAAGCTTTAGCCTGTGTCCAAACAAGTCTGCTGCTTTCAAATGCAGAACCAGGCTTAACCCAATGAGGACAGTGGGTAGACAACCCAGTGCTCCTAAACGTAAACCCTATTTAGCAAAGAAACCATGTTAGATGCACAACATCAAGAACAAGAGCATCTGAGTAGACTAAGGGATGGGCTGAGGCTAGTCCTTCATAGTGTAGTGTCAGTGTCTGCTCTTAAAAAAAAATCTCTTAGTTGGGGCCGGGCGGTGGTGCTGGAGGTAAGGTGCTTGCCTCTGCCTTGCCAGCGCTAACATAGGACAGACCGCGGTTCGATCCCCCGGTTCCCCATATGGTCCCCCGTGCCTGCCAGGAGTGACTTCTGAGCGAATAGCCAGGAGTAACCCCTGAGCGTCACCAGGTGTGTGGCCCAAAAACCAAAAAAAAAAAAAAATCTCTTAGTCATTAGGGACAGCAATCTAGTAAAAGCTCTATGAGACACAGCTATGTTGCTTGGCACTTTCATTTCAACATGGGTGCTTGGGGATTAGAGCTGAACCTAGTGGTGCTTGGGGGCTGTTCCTGGCTCTATGCTTAGGAGTGACCCCTGTCAATGCTTAGGGAAGATAGAATCATAGCCACAATTGAAGCAGCAAGAGTCACAAGTGTGTGTGTATCACCTATACTATGTCTCTGGCCCATCTACATTATATCTATCATTATATCAATGATGAAATACTATGATGTTGTAGCATAGTAGAGAAATCAAACCCTTAATATTTTGCAGCAGGAAACTGAAATGCAGAAGATAAGATAGAGATAAGATAAGGATTCTCATAAAGAAGACTGGGTAGATGGAGGGAGGAGTTAAAAAAGTGAAATTCTTTCTTCAAAAATTGAAAGTGATTCATGCAGGCGACCCTGGTTCAATCTCCAGACCCATATATGGTTCCTCCCTTGGATGACCAGAGGTGATGTCTAAAGGCAGTCAGCAGTAAGCCCTGAACACTACTGTGTTCACCTCCTAATTGAAAGCATATTTCAAAAGGACAGCCTGTTTTTGGAGACAGTTGGTAAAAGATAACAACATTGTAAATATGCATTTACAAAAACATCAGCATTCTGCTCTGTATAAAGTTCCCACAAGCAGCCAAATGCTACAAAAAGACTCTTTGCTGGCTAAATATATTATTAAGCCAAATTGCTTCATTTAGTTTTGTAAATCAAATGTTGGGGAGCAAACATATTGCCAAACATTTAAACGCATGGATTAGAAATTTAAGAGAATAATTTAATTTTTAATTCAAAAGGCGTGTTAAGAATAATTTTTAAAAGTTATTACAGATATTCAAAACTTAAGATTTGTTGTGCAAATACAAAATTACCTTGAAAATCTTTTTAGATTTTGGGATCCAGTGAAGTTTAAGTTTTTCTTGTTGAAATCTAAGGGAAAAGAAACAATGTAATATTGAATCAGTTATACACCAAACTGTAAAAAAGAGAAAGGAAAGAAGGGAAGGAGGAAAGAAGAAAGGAAGGAAGGAAGGAAGGAAGGAAGGAAGGAAAGGAGGAAGGAAAGAAGGAAAGAAGGAAGGAAGAAAAAAGAAAAGAAGGAAGGAAGAAAAGGAAGGAAGGAAGGAAAGAAGGAAGAAAAAACAATTGAAAAAAGAAACCATTAACTTGAGAAGAAACACTACAAAAAATGACAACTTAAATCAAATTCCACATACACATTTTAAATGAGCAAGTTTTTCCCCTTCTAAAAATTAGCCAACATATTCCCTGGATCAAACAACAAAATCAAACCAGTTCAGTGCTATCATTTAAGCTCACTATGGTTATAATCCAAGCTCTAAGCAATGAAATATTAAATATATATACTGTAGGGAGGGGGGAGCAATGTTGGTTACGGTAAAGCAGCAGAGCTAGCACCTCTGCTATATCTGAGGTGCTTAGAAGCACATATAGTGTGGGGCAGAGGGGCAGGGCAATTCTGAAGGGACACTTCTGCTGTTATTCTAACTGCTAGTCAAATCCAAACAATGGTAACACCTCCAATTAACCATAAATTGTTTTTCAAGACAGAGATATATAGTATGTAAAGATAGCTGAGAACAATTCCATACAGCAGAGACACTCGTCTTGAGTAGATGAGCTAATCTAAACCAGACACAAACAAAATTTATAGCCAGTCTCATGGCAAGAAATCTGTTGGACGACATTTGGCAGTGTAATCTTTTGTCCACCAAGGAAACCACAAATAGACCACTTACAGAAACTTCTATGAAAGTGCCTTTTACTGTTTATTATGGGGTGGGGGCTGAAGGGGGGGAGAAAGGGCTATGGAAAAAGAGACACATACTGTACCAGATGCTGTGTCGTTATTATCTGGCAAAATATATCACAGTTCCTGGAATTTGGAAATGCTGACCAAGTAGAAAGATACAATAAAAGGAGTGGTATAATGCCAAACACTGAGATTCCTTCTATTATACAAGTATCTTATATATTTAAAAAAGAAAGCTTGCGCAACTATTAAATATTGTGTTAAAAGAATTCCCCCATCAAAGACTGATATTGCTCCTCATAGAGAAAACATTTTTTTTGCATCAAGGCTCAATTTCAAAAATGTAACATGCAAAATAGCTTCAATGTTTCCTTCAGCTCCATCAGCGAGTTACTGCCACTGCCAGAAGTTCCACAGAAACAAAGCATTTTCATCTGCTTGAAAGTAGTTCTGGAGTTACTAGGAAAGCAAGAATTGGACCTTGTGTTTGAAAGTAGGTAGGTGATTTAAAAGACGGCTTTGTTCTTGTCAGGTTAATTAAGAGTTCATTAAATTAAAAAAAAACTCCGACTAAAGAATAATATATCTATAAGTTGATTCCAAGTCTGAGCATATCACTCTGCCGTGAAATTTTTCATTTTTCCTCTTGTGGTTTAGCTATCTTGCTTTCTTCAGCCTTTCACAAGGCAAGCTAACAGAGAAGCTCAATCAGATATCTAAAGGGTGCAGTGCAAAAAACTGTATAATTAACTGATGCTGGGAATGGAAAACAAAACAGGGGCTACAAAGACATTTATTACAGTAATAAGAGAAGCACCAAAGCGCACTTTCTGACTCTTGACTTACCTTGTATGTCAGAGTACTTGCAAGCTCCCAAACAACTGGAAACCTCTGGGCTTCTGAACATGGTCGTATATAAAGTTCAGTAACAGAGCATGCTCTACAGCTAATTCATCAGTCCCAACCCTCCAGCCATCTAGGCAAAACCCGGTGGAGATTTTTCACAGGGCAAGGCTAGTATAATCAGGCACTGGTGTCCTTGAGATCATAGCAGACGCCAAGTGAGAGAAGCTGCAGGCTGCAACAGCTCAAAACCTGTCTCAGATTATGAGCAGAAAAGAGACCTGTGGATGCTGAGACTCTGTTTTTTCTATGATGGGACACTGAGGATGTTACCACTTCAGAGCAAAGGTCCAATCGCAGCCAGTGCTGCCATCTTACCCTCTATGAGGCCTAAAAAGCAACTTCTTTCCCTCAAAAATAAATGGAGAGGACTTGAAGCAGCCAAACTGCTCCACAGCTGAACTCAGTGAAATCTTGTACTTAAGGCAGAGCCAGTTGCCCCCGCCCCCCCACCTTCGCCATTCTCCCACTCCAGCCCCATTAACAGTTAAAGATTGATGAACAACATATGAGTGAAATTGTGGGAAAAGAAAAGGCAGATATTACTAGAGGTTCAAAAATTTTAACTGGAGGGTGGGGGATGCAGCTCGGCGGTAGATTGCCCTTTGCCTAGCTTATTATTATTAAAAATTGTGCTTAAATGCTGTTTTTTCAGAGGTGGTTTAGGTTTACTGCTAACCTGAGAGAGCAGTGCACATATTTCTCAATTGTACTCTCTTTCTTAATTCACTCTCTACCCGATATTTCCCACTGGAGTAGTAGTACATTTTGTGTTTTGGGGGGAAGTGCAGAAAGGGGGGCTACTTAGAATTGCTCAGGAGCCAGAAGACCACCCCTTGTAATACTGGACCCAGAAAGGGGACCCCACAGTTCACTGGTTGTGACCAGTAATGTCATGCTGGGCGACTAGGTCATATTCAATGCTTGGGTCCATGCAATGCAGGAATCAAACTTGGGGTGTTAAGACCCTTTTAGCTATCTGCACAGTCCCTGGACTTGTATCTTTTTTTAATCAAGGATAAACTTACCTAGTCATGATTTTCACTGAGGTTCTTTACTGAGGTTGTTATATTCTATGGGTTATGACATGAATCCATCATTATAGTATCAGACAGCTATTTTCACTGACCAAAAAAGTCCTCTGTGAACTGCCTGAATATTTTCTTCCTCACTTTCCCAGCAACCGCTAATCTTTTAATGTCTCTGCAGTTTTGCCTTTTTTGGAATGTTGTATAGTCAGAAACTGAACTTAAATTTAACTCCTTCTGATTGGCTTCTTTCACTCAGTCATTTGCATGTGAGGGTCTTCCATGCCATTTCATGATTTGATAGCTCATTTATTTTTAGTGTCGAATAATAGTCTATGGACTTGTTATACCACATTTTCTCCATATACCTTCTGAAGCACATCTTCACTGCTAGCAATTTTTGGCAATTACATATTAGGGTGAGACAAATATCTGTATCTAAGGTGTTATTTGACCATATATTTTTGACTTTTTTGGGTAAACAGTTGCTAAATCATTTAGATAGTATGTACAGTTTTGATTTGGTTTGGTTTTGATTTGGGGGCCACACCTGGCAGTGCTCAGGATTTACTGCTAGCTCTGTACTCAGGGGTCATTCCAGGCAGTACTCAGGGGACCAGATGGGATGGTGGGGATGAAACTGGGGTTGGCCTTGGATAAGGCAAACACCCTTCCCGCTGTGCTATCACTCTGGCCCCTAGTATGTTCAATTTCATAAGAAATTGTCAATTGCCTTTTAAAGTGATTGTGATAATATGTATTTTCATCCACATTTTTGAGCCTTCCTGGGGCTCTACATACTTGTCAACATCATATGCATTAATGTTTGGATGGTTGGCATTCTAATAAATTATTATGGACAATTATGTTTTACTGAAAACATGATGTGGAATACATTTTAGCATGCTTATATTCTTATTCTAATATCTTTATAGTGAGGTGTCTGAGCAGGACTTTGACATATTTTTAATTCAGTTTTCTACCTTTATTTTTGAGTTTTAAGATATATTCTTTGTATATCTATCTAATGGGGCTTCATCAAATGGGTCCTTTGCAAATATTCTCTGTCATAAACTTCCTAATTTTTCTGATGCCCTCTTTTACAGACATTAATTTTTTTTTTTTAGTTTTTGGGCCACACCCGGTGATGCTCAGGGGTTACTCCTGGCTATTCGTTCAGAAGTCGCACCTGGCAGGCACGGGGGACCATATGGGGAACCGGGGGATCGAACCGCGGTCCATCCTAGGTTAGTGCAGGTACCTTATCTCCAGCACCACTGCCCTGCCCCTACAGACATTAAATGTTAATATTTCAGATTATCTATCCTTTCCTACATGCACTATACTTTTGGTGTTATAGTTAAAAACATACATATCGCTACCTTACCAAGGTTCTCTTGGCTTCCTCTTCTGTTATCTTTTAGGAATTTAAAGTCTTTTGTGTTCTACAGGTAGGCTTATGAAACATTTAAAAATTGTTTTTTAGGCAGACACTAAGGTTTGTGCCGACATTTCTTTTTTCCCACATGGATATGTAGCTTTTCCAACACCAGTTGTATAAGAGACTATCTTTGCTTCACTGGATTACTTATGAAACTGTGCTCTGCTCTTAGAATCTTTCATGCCCTGTATTTGCTGGTCTCTCTAATCTCATCCACAGTAATTTCATCTATGTTCTCCCCTCTCTTATGAATTAAAACATAATTTTTCCTTCTCTGTTCAGTTTTTCACTTGCTGAAATGGAGTTCTGACTTCTAAACTTCTACTAAGAAGAACAGAAACAACAGAACACTCCATATTAAATTTTTTTGGGCTATGCTCAGCAGTGATGATGGACTCACAGTGGTTCTCAGGAAACCATGCAGTGCCAGGGCTTGAACCTGAAAACTGAGCCTCCGGTAGGCACAGAGACCACATAGCTGTTTCTCTGGAGTTGCTTGGTTCTTTTCATTGAAACTTGTAGCTCATGGACCCAAGCAATTCTCACAACTGACAAAAATGGGGGGGGGGAGATAAAGAGAGAGAGAGAGAAAGAGAGAGAGAGAGGGGAGAGAGAGAGAAGCTCCCCTTGATTGCAGCTGACCTTAGTCAATACCTGGCAACCAGTTTGGTCCCCTGAGTCCCTCCCTGAATGTAAAGCCAAGT
>PVKC010038515.1:0-12741 GCA_004027635.1 Crocidura indochinensis
TTTTATTTACACTGCATGGTCATATGACTGGCCCTGGTAACATCCTTTTCTCCCCTCAATTTATGAGTCTGAATGCTTCAAGTTGTGCTATTCTGTTTGAGATAAAAAGGTCAAGAAAAGGAGAAGGGAAATTTTGGTATCAACTACTAAAAGCAAATGAAATTTAAAAATCACCGAGTAATATCCACAAGAGTGAAAAAAAAGGTGGAAGAAAAAAGAGAAGGAAAATAATATCAAAAACTGATACAAATAAATAAATAAATAAATAAATAAATAAATAAATAAAACGAAACAAAACCAGAAAAAGGAATAATGGAGTGGCAGGGTTTGGTGTTACCCATTTTTTTTTGTATAGGCACAGTAAGTATTGGGGAAGTAAGGAAATTTCCATGGCCTCACCATGTGCTGTGATCTGAAATATCTCCATCAGCTAGTAAATAGAATGAGTACGATTTTGTTGTATTCCACTTCATTTTCAGCCTAGAAATAAATAACCTCTTCATAAATAGATCTTGTTCCCAAATCTCCATCCTTAATCATATTTGTGTGAATATGTGCTTTAAAAATCTTAATGTTAGAACAAAGCCAAAAAATAACTTAGTTACTTAATCTGGAACAAAGTGGAGCTTTGAATGAAGAAATAAGCATAAAATGCAGGAAGAGGCATCTTTTGATGTATGGTTATAAATTAATTTGCCTTCATTTCATATTAAAAAAGAAAGTATTTAATTTTATTTATTAGAATAGTACTGTTCAACTTCATATTGCACATTTTGGACCCACTAATTGTTTGTCTAATGATTTCCAGTACATTACAACATCTTGAGCAATATAGCTTATCTTTAACCATTATATTCCAATAGGACTCAGCCTACTTTAATTATGTCATCAAAAATATCTTCCAACATTGCCAAATATCCCCAGGCAAAGAAAATCACTTTAGTTGAGAATTACTAATCTAGGGGACCTTAAAGAGCAATAATTTACTTCCAAAATTGTATAATGTCTACACTGAATTAATAAACTTGAAGAGAAACCTTAAAAATATATTACTAATGAGTATGGGAAATTAACTTACACAAGAGCCAAATCATTTCCCTCAATGCCTTTGACCTTTTCTCTGCTAGTGGAAAAAATAAAGGTGCAACCAAAGACAGATATAGTCTGAAGATTTACCTCCAGATAATTTAGCATAAGTGCAGTAAAAAATAGGAAAAATATATAGCGGTACATTAAAATCAGGTGAAAAATGATAGCTCTACAGAACTATCACACAAGTGTATTGCTTAATCTACATGAGAATTCTATAAAAAAGCTATAAGTTACCTTAATATAATTTACTTCCATTTTTAGGATGAAAATATCAAAGAGGTTGAAAGATTTGACCATAAAATATTTAAATTAAAATACAGGGAATTAAAACACAGGGTATGGGCAAGAGAGATATTATAGCAGATAATAATGCACCTTGCATCATGATCTTCATTACCCTATATAGTTTCTTGAATCCTTCATGGAATGATCCCTGAGCATAGAGTGAGAAATAAGCTTTGAGTACCACCAGATATGGCCCCAAACAAAATGAAAACAAACAAACAGAAAACACATAGGGAAGAGCTCTGTAAATGTATATTCTTTCCAATACATTGTAGTCTAGAGTCAGAGATGACACAAAACTATTAATATGAAACTTGCCCTTATGTCATTCATTCACTTATATAAGACTTTCACACCTATTCTGTGCAATTATTTCATTTTTCACTAAGAATACAATATTTCAATCTTACAGATCTCAGATTAGTAAAAACGATTTATATAAGATATTACAATGTAGGCAGAGATATGGGATAGTGGGAAGAATGCCTACCTCACATACATTTAAAGTAGGCACCCTGAGCACCACCAAAAGTAAAAACCAAGTTGCTGGATACAGAAACAAGAGTATGCTCTTAGCACTTCTGGGTGTGGAAGCAGTTAGTATGTTCTCTAGCATTATTGAATTATTCAAAGAATACTATGAAATATAAAAGGGGAATATTTAATGTACCTAATGTAATTTTGTGAAAGGGGTAGTGAGATATCTCAGAGAAGACCTCATCAAAGTGGTTGGCATGTAAACTGAGCTTAATAATGTAAATAGTTGATATTTCTGTTAGAAAATAAAAAGAGTTCACAGTTTACCATGACACATTACTAAAAATTGCAATTTAAATCTGAAAATAGAAAAATTCGAAGTGTACAAAAATATTTTCTTAAAGTGTTGAAAACCCTGTGCTTGGATGTAAGAAGGGGAAAGATGAAGCAAAGGAGAAGGAAGAGGAGAAGGAAGAGGAGGAGGAGTGTTTGCCATGGAGGTAGGCTTGGGGAAGGAGTTGATGTGAGTAGACTGGGGAAATTTGTGGCAGGAAATGAAAGCTGGTGAAGGGATGAGTACTGAAAAATTATAATCTAATTGATCTTTCCTACCAAGAAATTCCACACTACAGCCTGGAAAAAATTGATAAGTAAAATTTATCCTCAACCATTTTTGGTTATTTATGAACATCTGCCAAAAAGAATTATAATTTTCCAACTGAAAACCTATTGAAATGGAAGTGAGAATTTCTGCAGTCAAATGTGTGACAAGGTTCAGATTTTCTGAAACAGCTGTTGCTTGAATATGGGACAATCATATTTTCTGAGTGCAGCTGAATATTTGAACAAACACCTAGATTCATCCTTGTTGATAAGCTTTAACCTTAAAGTAGGGTCCTACAAAAAGATTGGGGACTTCTTATGATTTGGATGACTTGACAACCAAATTTAAATAAACTTCATCACTGGCTTTGGGGGTAGGTGGTCTCACCCGGCTGCTCTCAGGGGTTACACCTAGTTCTGCACTCAGAAATCTCCCCTGGCGGGCTTGGGGACCATCTGGGATGACTAGAATTGAACCACTGACTCCTGGGTTGACCATGTGCAAGGCAAATGCCCTACAGCTGTGCTATCTCTCTGGCCTCAATCACTGGCTTTTTATAAAGCAAAGGTGACATTATTTTATCACAAAATAAAAGTAGAGATTTTTATTTTTTTAGTTTGAAGAACCACTCTTAAGTTTCTACTGTGAAATACTGAAATGTCTTGATCTGATTCAAGAATGTGCATGGACACATGTTACTCATTCTTTTATCTTAAATGTAATCATATAATTTAGGTCTGCTATACTGTGTGTTTTTGAGCATGTATGTGCCTATATAAACCATAGGATCTTAGTTACTAGCATAATGGGAAATTCTTCATTCCATAATTGGTTGATTACCAGGCTATTTCCAATTTACAGTAAAATTGTACTAGTGAGAAGTTCTTCTGTAGAAATCTATAAGTTTATCCCCTAAATTTTATTGTTATGATGTTATCTTTATATTGAAAACAAATATATTTCTAGGAAAACATCAGATTCTTTGCTATAAATATTTTATTTAGTTAATTGATTGCAAAATTTACATGCCTTGAGAGGAAGATCATAAAAATCTGACAAATCAAAAATTAATCATTTAATAGAAGAAATATAAAGTTTTGCCTTAAACTTTATCCTAAAGGCAAAGAGAGGCTGTCATGAAATGCTTGAGGAAGGGCAGACACATCCAAAATAAGTTTGATGACAAAAGCAAGAAGTTTATTTTGGTTCTTTAAATGATGGGGGTAGGGAAAAGAAAGAGATGGAAAGAGCATGATAAATTATTCAGGTTTAAGAGACAGTGATAAAAATGTAAATTTAACCCTGCCACTAAATCTTTGCACCAGCTGAATAAATTCTGACTAGAAGCTGAATCAGCATCTTGCCTCTGATTAAAACCAATTGAAAGTACAAAGATAAGAAGATGAAAACCTGAGAAGTTCTTTGAAAATGACAAATAAATTGATCACTGAGATGAAACAGTTTTACTAATATTTCTTAAAGGCTAGAGGGTTCTTCCAACTCTTTTCAAACAGAAACACTTGTAGTCAAAGAAAGCTCTGAATTAAGCTCAAAAGTGATTATTACATCATTAATTATGGTCATGTCTACTCTTTCATCGTGAGCATATTTAATCTTTTCCCAAGAGCAGTACTTTAGTCTCATTTCCCTTTAATTGGTATATTCTCTTTCCAAGAGATTCTTTCTATGCATAGATCCAGACTATTGACCAATAAACCAATAGCTCTGCCTGTGTGGTTGATAGTCTAAATTAACCTCTGACTTACCTAACTTTACAATTTGGTGAGAAACCTGCAGGAAAATGCTGCACATTAAAATGAGATGAACACATTTTATATCTATTTGTAAACAGACTTAGCAATATAGTGTTAATGTGAGTGACTCTGCTTTTTCTTATAATTCAACTCAGTGGTTAAAAAAATAACTTTAGGGGACCAGAGTAATAGTACAGCTGGTTGGACATTTGCTTTGCATATGAACAGTCTGAGATCTAACCTAGCTCCCCATAGGGTCTCTGAGCACTACCAGGAACAAACCCTCGGTGCATAGCAGGTGCTCCCTGAACACCTCCAGGTGTGACCCCAAACAAAAGCAAAACTCTGTAGATTCAATGACACTCAAAAGAAGTCTAGTGCTCAACTTACCTCAATCTTTTTTATCTTGCAGATAATGAGTTTGTGAGGATTAAACAAGGTAACTCATTTAAAGCACTTAGAATACATCTGACACATAGCAAGTGTTATTTTATCTTACTATTGCACCACATTAAATATATCCCACCAATTTATGGATTAAATGAATGCTATGTCCTCTTAGAAGAAAAATTGCCAGGCAGCGCCCCTTGAGTCCCTGGCTGCATCTGTTTAATAGCACCACCTATATGTGCATTTATATGCAGAGATAGAGTTACATGAATATGGCTGATGTCCATGTTCTTTCTCAATGTATCTCTAAGCCCTTAGGAAATATGTTAATGCCATGGGTAGTGAAAATTAGAGTGTTACATCAATGTCAGGTAATAAAGTTGCTTAATAGGCCCATTCACTGTTCTCCTCTGGGGAGGTGTCCTGTGCCCAAAACTAGGCCAAGCATGAAAGGGAAAGTTTACCTTGAAGTATGAAAGCATTAAGCTACTATGTGAATTATATCATTGCAGTCAGTTATACAGTGAGGGCGCACATCCTAATGTTCAGTTTATGATTTTACACGGAGAATGAGAGGGAAGTTAATAAACTGCTTCAGGGACGCAAGTGTTGAAACGGTGGCTATCTCTGTCAGGTGAAATTTTTGAGGCCCTTTTTGATTGCAGATATATTTTGATGGAGGAGGGTTTTTAAGTAAACAATAATAAGGGGGTATTCCAGAAATATGACTCTTTCAGAGGGCACAATGACTTTAGAATCCACTCTTGTCTGGAAACAGTCCAGGTGCCAAACAACAGATGAGTGGCTAAAGAAATGTGGTATATCTATACAATGGAATACTACACAGCTGTTAGGAAAAATGAAGTAATGAAATTTGTTTATATATAGATGAACATGGAGAATATTTTTCTGAGTGCAAGAAGTTAGAGGGAGATAAAAAGACATAGAGTATTCTCACTCATCCTATAGGAAATAATGATAATAAGAGACAGCATGGTAATAATATCCTGAGGCAATTTAGATGAGGGTTGGAAGGACCAGACCATGATAGGAAACTTACTACAAAGAGCTGGAAGCACAGTTAGAGCATTAACTGCACTGACAACTACCATGACTGTGATAGTGAAAAACAGAAGTAGAATTCCTGTCTAAGAGATAGGCAGGGTATAGGGGAGGAGAGAAATTGGGAACATTGGTAGTTGGAAAGTTGCATTGGTGAAAGGTGGTGTACTTTCGATGACTGAAACACAATAATGAACATTTTTTAACCCAGTACTTAACTAAAGAGATAATTAAATATGAAATAATAAGAAAAACTCCATCTGTGTCAGGGCAGGAGTGATAGCAGAGTGAATAGGGCATTTGCCTTGCATAGAACCAACCTAGCTTTGATCCCTGGCATCCATTATGGTCCCCATCCCCTTCCTGCCAGGAGTATCCCTGGAACAGTGCTGTGTGTGGCCCAAAAACAAATACCAAAATTTTTTTTAAATAAATAAAAAAAGAATCCACTCCTGTCTATGCATATGTCTTGGAAATAGATTGTCAGCGATAAGCAGGGAGGCTGTCAAAACACTCTAGGCTAATGATAATAATAATATATTATAATAATCTAATTATTATAGATTAGAATAATCTGATCATTTCTGAGTTTTCACAGATACAAATCCACTGGGGGAACATCCTACAAATCAGTCACTTGTTAATTCATTCCTCTCTCTTCTTCACTACTTACTCTTTTTCCAGGTTATCCCCAGAGCATAAAGGTCAGCATCTCCCTTATACCATGTTACACAATATCAACCCAAGAGTAGTGATCTGTGGCTATATTTCTGCTTCTCCTTAACCAGAATTCTGCTCTAGACTCTGCTTCTAGCACCCCCCCCCACACACACACACACTCACAATTGGTCATAGTGCCAACCTTTGGTATAAGTTTGGTAAAAAAAAAATTAGATTCAGGCATTGACACATTAGAAATTTTTCATTTAGGTCAATTTATTGACAAGACAATGACCTAAGGGACAGAGTAGTTCATATAGCTGCCTCCTAGCCTCTCCTCCATAGCATCTTTTCCTTTTGGTCAAACTTATCATTCTTTTCCAAATATTTCTGCTTGCCAGTGAAAACCTGAACAGTCTGGTTCACTAGCTCTAGTTTTCAGTCACAGTAAGAAATTAATTTAATTCCTGCATTTTACCTTTGAATGAGTTGATTTATAAATTTCATTGATTCTTTATTGGTACTGAAAATCCACTTTGAACCCAAGATACTGTGTCAAGGTGTTAGATGACCATTTTTAAAAAAAATAGTCATAATGTTAGTGTCTTCAATGCTGCCAAGAATTTACTATTCGGGAGACTGGAGAAATAGCATTGAGGTAAAGCATTTGACTTGCATGCAGAAGGTCGGTGTTTGAATCCTGGCATCCCATATGGTCCCCTGAGCCTGCCAGGAGTGACTTCTGAGCATAGAGCCAGGAGTAACCCCTGAGTGAGGCTGGGTGTGACTCCCCCAAAAGAAACAAACCAAAAAAAAAAAAAGAATTTACTATTCGTATGGACCTGATGGAAATTATAGACAAGAACTTCTGTGATAGGAACAAAACTCCAGTACACACTTTGAAAGTTTGGAAAGTTTAAGACAAAGGAGAACATTGTAAGAGCATTGATAGAGGAGAGGACAGGGGCAAGAAAATGGCAAAGAGAAGCCCAGTTCAACAAAAGTGTGTGGAGTTCATAGATCATTAAAAAATAAACTTCTCTAGGGACAAGCAGAGGACTTTAGATAATAATAGTCAACTGTCTCCCTTGCATACCCCTCTCAGCTTAAAGCCCACTTTATTTAAGTTTATTGAAACTTAAAATATATATTAGTCCCTTATGAGTGATCCCAGATGATGAGGCATAGGAACCATCACAGAATTATTACTCGGAAGGGGGATATTTCAATCATTCTGCCCATAAACTTCTGAAAAGTAACAAACCAGTGTTATTGGACATATAAAAGCTTCACACAGGGCTGATGATATATATTTTTTATTCCTTGCTAACATTTAAAAAGAAAATTATGTGATTACTAAAATTATACATTGTTAGGATGGACTTCTCTGGGATACACGAAACACTGAAAATGTTAAACAGAGGTCAATGATTCCTTGCTAAGAATTCTATGGAAATGACATTGTGCTAAAGCAGATCAGCTCATGTTTCTAAACTTAAATTGTGCAGTGGCCTAGAAAACTATTCAGAATGCATAGCATGTATGGCATTAAAAAGGAAAGGAAAGGGGTAGGAAGTGAAAGAGATGAACAGTTACTGGGGAACTGAGAAGAAAACAGAAAATAATATAAGAAGAGAATAGATAAATCTTGCAAAATATAGTTCACTGATAGGAAAATACTAAACCAAAATAACAGTATTAGGACTATTTTAAGTGAGTACTTTTTATTCTTTGACAAGAATATAGACATTGCCATGAATTTATGGACATTGATCATGAATTTTTGTAAAAAGAGTGGACAGATAATAAATCAAGTTTAAAGGAGAGGATTCAGATCAGCTTTAGTTCCACAAACATTAATTTGTGGTGATACTCAAAAGGACCCTAAGTTGTGATAGCTGAAATTTTCTCCCTGTATCTTCTATTATCAAATGAATTTGGACCAATGTGACAAGTCATGATAAGGTCTGGAAGGATTCTAGTTTTTACCACCAGTTAACTGCATGAACTTTCTCTTTGCAATGTAAACCAAACCAGTCAGATTAAAATTACCAGTCTGCTGAGTTAGATAATTTATGTGACAGTGCCTTGAAGCAAATAGAAATCAGTGTGTCCCAGTAAGGTATCATTATGCAAATCAAGGTATAATTCAAGGTTCCTGATACCAGTGGTTTGGATCTTCTCCAAAAATCTCTGTCATCTTTAAACACACATTCTCTTAAATGAGGATATATTATGGTAAATGTGAGAATAGAAAATCTTCCAGACCCAATAGGATCTGGACAACTACATTGTGGTTGGTGAAAATTAGGAGAAGGTGGGTAGGTAAAAATAAAATATTTTTAATGATCCTTTACAAAATTTGCAGCTATTCTGGGACTTCTATTGGAATAAAAGAGTTGGCTAGACTGTAAATTCTGTAATTTATAATGTTATGTCTGTAATTAGTAATGATGCATGGCATGCATCATTCAGTACGGATAAGTTTGTGCTGCTATAATAGCCCTGCCTCTCACCAAAATATCACTGACTTAGAACAACAATGGCTTATTTTTTACTTATCCCTGTGGTTAAGTTGTAGATTTTATCTAATATCAACCTCTCTACAGGATTTAGTCCAATCAATATTATCACTTGTGACTGTGGAAGAGAAAAAAGGCAAGCAAACTGTTTTAGTGTGGAAATAACAATTACTTATATTCTCAAACCATTGACCAACACTAAGCACATGGTATTATCTCAATCAGAAAGTATGAAGAACTAAAATCTTACGAATAACCCGTAAGTTAGTCTAGAGTATTTGGTGAATTGCTGAAATGTCAAGCATATCCTATTATTGTATCTGGATAAAAAAAGGACTTTTCTACTTGAATCAAAACTTATCAATCTTCAAATTTTCTTAATTGAGTTTACATTACCCTTTTCTAGAACAAGGCATCAAAACTATGAAAACCTGAGGCCATGAGGGGCATTCTAAGGTAAAGGGGAATGCATGGATGAGTGTCATCCATCATTACTACTGTCAACTTTGCATTTTGTACCAAGCCAAATGCAATATGAAATGCTTCCTAAAATCTATTCCTCACCATCCTATTCAATATTGTACATGATAAAAATGTCTGCAAATGTGCTTTTTCCACCATTTTAGAGAAGTGAACTTAGTGTTATGATTACATCAGTCTGATAAAAATGAACAAAATTTACCCAAACACAGTTGACTTTATTGACAAATTAAACTACTCCAGCATGGAATACCTGTTTACAGGGTACAGGGATGAAAACAAAACAAACAAAAAAAGTGGGTATTTTCTGAATTTTCTAGAATCAGAAAAGTGATAGTGAACTGCAAATGTATGTAGATATAGTAATTACCAACACTTATAAGTTTTTGTTCCCATCAGCTGAAACAAAACAGCCTACTGCTGACCAAGTCCCCAAGGATAGTTCTGTTAGTCTCTATAGTTCCTTTCAAAATGACTTAAATACTAGTACAGCAGGTATAGTTTCTCCCTCAGAAGTTATAACAGATGCTGTTATATCTCCGAAAGTCCCTCAGATGCACTTTCCTTCAGGGGACACAGAAGATGCTATGTCACAAGGCAGTATCACACCTGAAGTATTTATTAGCTTTAATCTTTGTACTGTACCTGGTAGCTTTAACGCTGTGTCTCTTCATATTCTTTTTCTTGTTGTGCTGCTCCATGGTGTACCAGAGGCCAGCTTGACCACTGATTGCTCTTCCTAGATATGACTGTTCCTTAGCACTACCTCACCCTCACCTCATATGAGCCCTGCTAGTGCCAAAATATACTGAGAAATTGGAATTGGATGAGAGTAACAACCCCTTCTTCTTTGTGTGGTGACAAAGGGCAGGAGGTAGATCCCACTGCAGTGTCATTTATATAATGATTATTTAGTGTTTGTTAAGGTTCTGTATTAGTGTTTACTAATAACCTATTCAATGTCAATAGCCCTGTCATGGATGAGGGGCTGTGTAAGTTGGCCATGAATTATTGAGATGTACTCAGACTTGACCCTCACTTTTCATCTATTAAAATGTTCTAGAGGCTATTTTGGTTTATAATATTGATTATGTGTTTGGCTCAATTATGAATACAGGGTAGTTTCTGACTAAATATTTACTTTATTGCTGTTATTCTTATTAGGCATTCATTTATTTCCTTGAGAAGGAAATAAAAAGGCTTTCTTAAAAGGCTTCTGATATGTATTGCATGGAAATTCCTGAAAGACTTTTTCCCAAGGTAGCCAGATCATTCCAAACATGTCTGATAAAACTCCATAATCTTCACACCAATTTTGCCAGCTATAAATCATTGTCTTCAACATGCTACATAAGGAAACTCAGTTCAAATAAATCAAATAACTTCTCCACAGTCACAGAATGAGAAATGCCAGAGGCAGGCTTCAAAATTCAGATAGGGGAAGGGAGTGATAGCACAGTTGTAGGATGTTTGTCTTACATGCAGCAACCTGGGATGGACCTGGGTTCAATCCCCGGAATCTCATATGGTCCCCTGAGCCTGCCAGGAGCAACTTCCCAGTACAGAGCCAGGAGTAACCCCTGAACCCCAAAACAAAACAAACAACAAAATACCTCCTCAGATGGCCCATTAATACCACAGATCAGATGGAAGATTAGAGCAGTGATGTTCAATGAATGGTGAATCTTTGTCAGTATCTGGAGACATTTTCAATTGAAACAACTTTGATGGGTGAGGGAGGGCAGCTTCAGGCAAAAGCAGAGAAAATATTTGACAATATATAATTTGAAAATTTGTCTAAACAAAAAAATATCTGGCCTAAAAATTATTTTAAGATTAAAAAAGTCTAGATTACAGGGAGAAAAATAATCCTAGTTGTTAAAAAAAGGTCATTATAATGCTGTCAAAAAGAATCCCACAAAAATGAACCCAATTTTGATAATGGAGTAAGTCAGATTTTGGTAGTGTAATAGTGGCAAAGCAAAGTGGTAAAATAAAATATAGCCAGGCTTTCAGAAAACTGAATGTCCAAAGAGAAGCAGTAGAAATTGAAAAGGTGAGTCTAGGTAGGGCCTAGTGTCAAAGACCTGAGTGTATAAATTTCAGTGCAAAGAGACTGGGACAAAAACATAAAATAATATTAAAAACACAAAACCAACAAATGACCTCATAGTACTCTTCCTAAACTAATTACCAGATCACCAAATAGCAAATGTGTATGGACATAAACTATTTAACCAAGCATCCTGCATTAATGTGATTTTAACATTTCTTAGATATCTTATTTCCACCATTTGACTTAAAGAAGAGAAAACTAGATCCTAGTCATGGCTACTGGCAAGCATATGAACATGAACTGGACATGAGCCAGAATCTAAGTTTAGAGTAAGATTCAATCATATTCCCCATTAAATTCATCGTCCTGGTTGGCAAATATCTGGGTCACTGGGAACTCAAAGATATGATTAACCTTTTCTCCCTCTTTTACTATACATTATAGTAAAGAAAGTTATTCATAAATTTTAATTATTCCTAGTGGCAGAACCAAAAATGAGCACAGAGAAATATTACCACACATACCAAATAGTTTTGTACTTAAAGAGAAAGCTATTGAAGGAAGAGGGTAAGAATAAATTCCATGTCTATAGTTTGTCCTTCTGGAGGCACAAACTGAAGGTTATGATTAAATTGGACAGGTATTTCCCGTTTCCAGCATGTGGGCTCAACTTTTACCAAAACTTGAGATTTGATTAAAAAGGCAAGCAACGAAATACTAAAATGAATACCAGGGATAGGGAGAGTTAGCTTATAGACAGAACCAACCTTCTTTGACCCACACAACATTTCACAATCAGACAACTCAGCTCTGGAAATTTTTTCTTCCTCCCAATTGGGCAAAAAAATTACATTCCCAAGACCATGCCACTGCAACATAAAGGTTATTTATTTCCAAACAAAAGAATTAGGAAATGTGAACTTTAGGGCTTTAAGACCAATATTAACTCATCAGCTGGAGACAGATGGTATTTAGCAGTTTCAATGAAAAGGCTGTTAAATGTGAAGACTTAATACATCTGGGATGAGTCATTGGGGTGAGTTAATTTGCTAAAATCTTAGCTTTCGCATTTCCTGATTAGATTTTTTTCCTTTTAGTCTCTTAAACTGGCATCTGTGACCCTAACAATTTTCCATTTAACGCACAGGAAATGCCTTACAATTTTCTTTTATTTGTATTTTCACCTAGGGTCATTTTAGGGTATTGTCCCCAAGCCTAGTTTAAAACGATGATGAAATAGCAGCAAAAATGTTGTTAAATAAAAGATTATGAAGGTATTATTTTATATGAGATGTCAGCCTATTTGATAACAGAATATGTGTTTTAAGCATATGCATGTAATTATATTGTGCATTTATA
>PVKC010038516.1:0-12739 GCA_004027635.1 Crocidura indochinensis
TATAGCTAACATTCATTTCTTGTGTGTCTTTATATCCAACATCTCATAGTTTAATCTTTTCTCAAAACTGGAGTAATTCAGTGGGAACAAGCTAATTGTACAATAGATATTCAGTGTTTTGAAGATTATTATACCAATATCTGATATTCCTATAAATACCTAAAGATTTGTCTCATCATGACTAAAATTTTTGAAAATCAGTAGCTTACTCATATTGAATGGGAACATATTTTAGGAAGAGAATGCTTTAAATCAAGAACATATATAAATGTACAATAATTTCAATATTGGATTAAACTAATACTTATTCCAGCTTCGAGTCTTGAGACTAAGTTTTATATTAGATTAGATAGCCTTGTAATATAGTGCATAATTAAAATAAATTTATTAGTGAAATAAAAGTTTGTATTCATTCTTAATCAAATTTGTTAATTTTTAATTATATAATAAAAATCTTGCTTGCTCTTGATAGTTAATTGCAAGGATCCTTTTGTATTCTGGCAAAGGCTAGCAATTTTGGATTCTTGAATATTGTTTGTTATCAAATATACTGGAAAATACTTTAGGAAAATTTCTAGAATGACTATGTAATCATTTAAAAAGAATGAAGCAATTTGGGGCTCGAGCAATAGTACAGTAGTAGGGCATTTTGTCTTGCATACAGCTGACTCAGGACAGACCTTGGTTCAACCCCTGGCATCTCATATGGTCCCACAACCCAGGAGCAATTTCTGAGCACATAGCCAGGAGTAACTAACCTCTAAACATCACTGGGTGTGGCACAAAACAAAACAAAACAAAAGAATGAAGCACTTTATCCAAAATCGTCCAAAGATAAAATGTAAAATCAGAGTAAAATTAAAGTCAGATAAGAATTTTTTTCTTACCTTCAAACAGATCCACATAACTTGAACCATAAATTAATAAAACTTAATTAATAAAAAAGAAGACAAGGTAAAAATTCCAGTGTGTATAGTTTGCATACATGCACATGCAAATAATTGCACACAAATACAAACACATACCTGCAGAAATTTAGAAATCACCAAAAAAAAAAAAAGACTATATATTAAGATATCAATGTTTGCCTCCAAGGAGAAGTGATTAAAGGAGAGCAGGGGAGACTGTTTTGAATGAAAATCTTCATGCTTAAAATTTTTAAGCATTGGGGCCGGGCGGTGGCGCTGAAGGTAAGGTGCCTGCCTTACCGCGCTAGCCTTGGATGGACCGCGGTTCGATCCCCGTGCCCCATATGGTCCCCCAGGCCAGCCAGGGGCGACTTCTGAGCGCATAGCCAGGAGTAACCCCTGAGCGTCACTGGGTGTGGCCCAAAAACCAAAAAAAAAAAAAAAAAAAAACCAAAAAAAAAATTTTTAAGCATGAACACTTTCAAGAAATCTATGATCATTTTCAATAATGGATAAAAAGGATGGAGTAATCCTTAAAAGAGATTATTTATTATAATATTACAAGTATAGTTTTTTATAAACCAGGAATACATGAATGCTCAATTTTTGACAAATTTATTGTATTTAAAGCTATATGATTTTTGATATGTCAGTTCTCAACCCTGATACTGGCTGACAAGATTATTCTCTATTTTATTGAATATTTTTACTTTAATCTGTATCTAGAACATTCAAGCCTGGCTAATTTTCCTTTTTCTCTGATTTTTCATGGTAAGTTCTTCATCTTAAGGAGCTATTCTTACTCTCCTCTATCAATTAAGATAAAAGACACTTAAGGTATAGAAGAATAGATTGAATAGCAAAATATGAATTAATAAATAGAGATTTGCTGCTTGTTTTTTTGAGTGTTTTCCAAATGGACTGATGTTTTATGGCCAGTTTTGTCTCTGAATTTAACCACCTGGCTTTTGATGTTGTTCTATTAATGTCAAATACAAATGACTTATTCATATTTTTCTTTCTAGGTTACTTTATAAACGTTCTGCTGATCATAGAAATGCCCAACAGAAGGCAGATTATTATTTTTTTCCTTTTGATAGTTTTATATCTTTTTAAATATAATTTTTATTTTAATCATAGTGTCTTACATATCATTCACAGTAATATTTTAGATACATATTATCATTGAATCCGGAATTTCCATTACCGAATTGTCCTCCCTCCACCTCTTTTCCCGTCCTGCCTCCCATATCCTCACCCCCAGGGCTGCTAGAATGAGTGGTCCTCTCTGTGCCTAGCTTACTACTTAGTGATCTTACAACTGTTTGGTCATGGTACCGCCATTATATCCCCCTCTAATTGGAAGGCGGGACACAGTTTTATATCTTTTCTGTATGTTTATAGTTGTGTTGCTTTACCTTTAGAGCTGTATTGTGATTAGAAGTAAATTAATTTCTTTTTAAAGTAGTCTCTGTAAGGCTACAGCAATATTGGAATCAATGTTAGTCAGATTATTTTGCTATTATAATTAAGTATATTATTTTAATACAAATAATTGTGGAATTTAGTAACATATAATGACATTGAATTAAGTATGGTTTCTATTTAGTAACTCACTTTTAAAATACCTATTTGATAGTGGGCTTTTGGTTAGTAAAGACTCTGATAACCATTACTATTTTTCAAATAATATAAGGTAAAAACATTTTCTGCCAGGTATTCTTGTTATCAAACTTAGTAAATGCTGAAAACCACCATGATTACCAAACATGAAATATTCAGTATAGACTTTATAAATAGCTGAAATGATTGATGATTAGCAAAATTTATTCAGATATTGTCTGCTAAAAGGGGATATAAACATTGATTATATGAAAAACCTATAATTAATTTCTTGGGACAATTGAATAACTTGATTAGAGTTTTTCCATTTTATTTTCTGTGCTGATCTAGGTCATTGTAAATCAAGAAAATAAATTTTTCATTTATTACGTAGTTTATTAAATTTTTATCTTCCCTCGAACTCACTTTCTATAGACTTTGAGCAGGCTATATACATAAATCAAACCCCTAAAATCCAGTTTGGGTTGTTAATGTTACATTTAAAGCATGTCCTTGTTCCATCTGCTCCCCTTCCATTGATAGACAGCATCCAACTAACCCAATGCTTTTGATCCAAAGAATTTGAAAAACCACTAGGTAGAAAATTATCCCCTGAATAATTCAAAATAAATTGAAAATTTTTATTATATATAAATTGTAGTTCCATTAATTTTTACATTTCTCCTTTTATAGCCTTTGTAAACATACATAAGTGATAGCAGCAAGACATCTTGATACAAAATAAGAAAGAATGGCTTGGAAGATGCTCTGCACCTCTTAATTTCCAGGCCACTTGATAATAGATACAGTTCATTACACAGGAAAATTGCTTGATCTTGGGAAAAGAGGGTGCTGGAGGTGAGGGAAAATGAGTTAGCCACCAACACAGTTCACCTTGCAATTCAATCATTTAGATCTAACTAGAGAATGATTGCTGCCAGGATCCAGATAAAGAATGGAAGCTTCTTTATGCAATGAAATGGCAAAGCGTGTGAATCTGTTTTTATATTCTAGAATTACAAAGAAGCAAAAGGACAGGAGAACATATCCTATTTATTGTTTATTAGAAATGTTAATAGGGATATCTTTTATAGAACACCGAAAGTCAACTATGATTTTGTTTGCAGTCACATGTAGCCACATAGTTTTATTTGTTAGAGTACAAATATAGTGATTGGTTTCATATGAATAGAAACAGATCCAGAGGGATGTTCCTACACAGTTCATATAGTCTGGCATTCACAATAGCTTTAACTACAAAATTTAAGAGTCATTTCTATTATACTAAATAAATATGAAATATCCCCAGCCAAATGAATATTTGAAATCATTGAAAAGTTAGCAGAAAAATAATGTGCAGAAATAGTTTTCCTAGTTTTTTTTTTTTGTACAAAAATTTGAATGAATACATAGCTCAATTTTGTTTTGATTTTGTTTGATTTTGTTTGATTTTTGTTTTGATTTTGGGATTGCACCCAGGGTTACTCCTGGCTCTGCATGCAGGGGTCATTCTGGGAGTTCTTGGGGACCATATGGGATGCCGGGGATTAAACTTGGACAGTTGTATGCAAGGCAAATGCCCTACCTACTGTGGTACAGCCTTATAGTTCTTTTTCTTTTTTTGGGGCGGGGGTTTGGGGCCACACTAGGCTGTGCTCAGGGGTTACTCCTGGCTATCTGCTCATAAATAGCTCCTGGCAGGCACGGGGGACCATATGGGACATTGGGACACCGGGATTCGAACCAACCACCTTAGGTCCTATATTGGCTGCTTGCAAGGCAAATGCCACTGAGTAATCTCTCCGGGCTCTTTTTTTTTTTTTTTTTGAGTTCATTTTCTTAATGGTCACAAAATATTTCCTCCTACTCCTTTGTTTCAGAAAACCCTTTATGTTCATATTACTTGCCTGAAGTAATATTCATTGTTCTCTTACCACTGGGCCCAAGTTTATTTCCTAAAAGATTGTTTGTCTTATGTCTCATGCTCTATTACAAACTCTTTTATGATAAAGTCCATGTATCATGGTACTGCCTGGAGGACTGTAACTGGTGCTGGACACTGAATCGAGGTTTGCTGTGTGCGCGGCATATACCTTCCCTTCTGTACTATCTCTATGTCTGGAAACTCCAGTATCTTACCTTTGTTTATGGATACAACTGCTACCTATGGCTAGAAGTGGCCTCTACTTGAAATTGATATGGAAATATTTAATACCTACAACCCAAATTTAGCTCCATAGAAAAATTTTAAAAAGATGATAATGATTTTATTATTTTTTTAAATTTTGTTTTTGGGTCACACAGCAGTGCTCAGACATTACTCCTGGCTCACTGTTCAAGAGTCACTCCTGACAGTGCTTGAGGGACCAGCTCCTTACCTGCTATACTGTCTTGCCAGCTCAAGTGGTAACGTTTTTAAATAGTTACCATGGTTAGCTTTCTCATTTTTCCATATATTAGAATTCCTGAATTCTGAGAATGTAGGAAGATATGATTAATTTGTGGAGCAAATATCTCTAGCATGACTAGAAAACAACAGCATAAGGGAAAGAGCTGTCAGAAGTCGACACCCATGCAAGAAACTTAAATTTTGCATTAGGATTAATATATCTGGTACAGAATAGAATCTAGATCATGAATATGAAGACATATAAATAAGTTGGAGATAATGATTAAAAATATAAATTGTAGAGTGAATAAGGGGGAAAACTAAGTTGGGATAAAATCCAGTATTACATTATTCCTAGCATAACCCACAAAATGCAGTCAAAAAGTTAAAAGTAATGGTCTTAGAACCAAGGACTTCCTATTCCTGTGTTACAAAGACATACATACAGAGGCACAAAATGCAATGTGAGATTGAGGGCCGGGTGGTGGCGCTGAAGGTAAGGTGCCTGCCTTACCACGCTAGCCTTGGACGGACCGCGGTTCGATCCCCCGTGCCCCATATGGTCCCCCAGGCCAGGGGCGACTTCTGAACGCATAGCCAGGAGTACCCCTGAGCGTCACTGGGTGTGGCCCAAAAACCAAAAAAAAAAAAGAGATTGGAAAAATATAAAGATGAGATAAGTAAAGCATTTTAATCAAGTATCTGAAGAAAATGGTGAAGATGATAAAATACAGATAATTATTCATAAACATCAACAGAGAAAGAATAGCTTTGAAAAGCGATCCAAGTCATTATCAGATATCCTAAAATAAATTAAGCAAAAGGATTATTTAAGGAACTTCTTAGTAGAGTCAACAGTTGGTTTAAGGCATTAGAATTCATAATATTTTAGTAGTAAAGAGGTTAGTATTAATAAGTCATTACAGAACATATTGCTGGTCTTTAGAGAACAGAACTGTGCACCTAAGATGAAACATCAAATGGGTGAATACAGGGATATTAAAAACAAGCCACCTAGCCTTAAAAAAACTACTGTAGAACCAAAGACAAAGAGGAATGCCTGATTGGAACAAAGGATGCCTAAGAAAAATTTATTTATTTATTTGAGGAACATCTATTTTGACTTCCTGTGTACTAGACTTTGTTCTACAATTTTGGGATACCTAATGAATTGAAGAGTCCCCTGCCTAGCAGAACTTATATTCTAGTAGAATGAACTGAATGGTATAGGAGATAATTATATGGCATAGAAAAAGATTAATTACTATTGACAAATGAACCAGGGTAAAAACAATTGGAGGTGCATAGGTGTCCTGTTTTCCTCTTTTAAATTACATAACTCATAATACCAAAACTCTGTAATATATACTCAGAAAGGTACACGCTGAATATATTGCTGAAGATAGGTATGAAGGACTTGCTCAATATAGGATTATTTGATATTAACATTATTTCAAAATGGTATGATAGGAGAAAGTAAACTGTAATTCTCTTAAAAATACATAGATTCAAAAAATACATAGGTTATACAAATAAATTCAGTGAATAGATCTCATTAATTGAATCCATAACACCTGTTCACTTTTAGTTTTCATTTTGTTAAATATTATTTTATTATTGTTTCAACACAAAATAATTTAGCATATGTGCACTTTCAGGCACAAAACATTTACATTCTCTCCATCAGCTGCTGATGATATAATTGACTATATTTTTATGTTTGAGAAAATAGGGATAATTTTGTTAACTACCATGGATGAATATGTGCAGCTCACTTGATTGCACAGAGACCTGAATAATATGCAGATATTTAGTAGCTTAAGGATTTGACTTCATGGTTTGTTTGCTTGTCTCTCTTAATTTTGCCTGACTATTTTCTCAAAGACACCCCAGTTTAAGATCACACAGATCTTACTTAAAATTTCACATGATCCTCACAATAACATTATATAATGTTATTGTGGTCTTGGAAACTGAGGCTTATAGAGGTTGTTTAACTAAGGTTCCTATTCTAGTATCAGTGGAGTAGAATATCAGTGTGAGAAGCAAGATAAATGCTTTACTATTCCTAAATGTGTGTATATATATGTATATATGTGTGTATGTATATATATGAGCTATAGAAATAGTATGTATGTGTATGTATATATATGAACTATAGAGATAGTAAAGAAGGTAAGGTACATGCCGTGCACACAGCAAACCTCGATTCAGTGTTCAGCACCAGTTACAGTCCCCCAAGCAGTACCATGAATGATCCTTAAGCGCAGGACCCAGAGTTAGCTGTGAGCACAGCAAGCTGTGGCCCAAAATCCAAAGAAATAAGTAAATAAAAGATAGCTACTGTTTCAGAGAATTATTTTAGTGGCTTACGTTTGTTATTAAAACAATAAAAGATTCCAAAGAGCTTATTACCAAATCTGGATATTACATTGTCAAGATAAATGCTTGTCATGTAATGATTAAGCATTTCTCCTCGGGCTCTATTGTTTTATTTCTCTGTCCCAGTGAGCAGCTGAACTTACCTCATTTCACCTTTCCTTTTCACCTAGGGGGGAGAACTGCTTTAATCACCAGTACAGGAAATAAACAAGAATGAGCAAAGAATTATGTGGGTTTATTTTAAATGTTATAGTCAGGATACAGACCTTAAATTTCTTTTAAAATCAAATAGCTCCTATAGTCATCTTTAATAACTCAAAATTTAAGATGGAAAATGTCAATATTAATATATTAAATTTTTCTATGTTATATGTAATTAAGGGATAAAGCCAACATTTTTTTCCGTAAATTTGTAAAAATTCTGGTTTCAACACTCATTATTACAAAAGTAGAATTTCTGAATACTGGTCAGATTAGCCTTGTACTATTTATTAATGAATGTATGGGCCATCAACTCCTATAGGCTTTATCACAGATCTCTCTTCCAACTTTGTTTAACTAATCTTACAAAAGAATGGCCTATCATATTTTGTTCTATGTAACAATGATGATAAATTCTATTATTTAAATCTAACACCTATTTTTCATTGCTGTTTGGAATATTTCTAAAGTTCCTGAGTATGTACATGTGTGTATGTATGCACTCTACTAAGGAATAATTATATATTGACTAACAGTATAAAATTTTGTAATAATTAAGGGAATGCCCTCTCCCAATTCCAAGTAAAAAGGATTTGTTATTTTCAGTATCTAAAAATTAAGGCAGCTTTCGTAGGCAAACAGATTTTAATCTGATTCAGGAATTTGGAGGGGTTCTTAGGATATTGTTCAGTATTTTTGAGGTCTGCTACTTGAGTATTTTGATTATATTTTTCCTCTTCACTAGTAATAAGTGGAGTGAATCTGACATGTAATCTGACACAATTTGTCAACCAACCACTGAAATTACCTTCTTTCAGTGATATATTATGCTGTAATTTGGGGATGAGTTTGAGGGTGCCATACAAAGCAGTGCTCAAAGTTTATTCCTGGCTCTGTGCTTTGAGATCACTCCTGGTAATCACTCCAGGAACATGGGGTTCCAGGGATTGAACCTGGATTAGCCCACATACAAGGAAAGCATCCTGTCTGCTGTACAGAAGGATCTTTTGAGATACTCTAGTAGTTTGTTCTCAGTTTTTTTTAAACCTTGGGATAGAAAGCCCTCACCATTGATACTCTGTCCTCTGTGAAATCCATTCTGTACTTTATCAAACTTGCCACACTTTTGGAATTCTTTTCAAGCTGTTCCTTTTTTGTCTCTCTTGTTTGTTCACTTTCCAATCTCCAAATATTAAAATGGAATGGGTCAGTATGTGTTTCCCTCTATCTACATTCTTTTCCTCCCTAAGTGAATTTATCCATTTATTTGATTTTATTTTGATCTATAAGCCAGTTCCTCCCAAATAAATATCTCCAGCCTAGAACTAACTCATGAACTCTCAAATTATTTAGACTTCCCATGTGGATGACTAATAGACACTGCAAACTTTGCAAACTGCAAATGGAGGTTCTTGTATTAAAACTTCCCCCAAGTTGCTTTGTCTGCAAATATCAGGAGCTCATTTCACATAATAATAACTTCATAATTCTTATGACCCAGGTCAAATCATTAGAATTATTTTCAAATCTTTTTTTAAATGAATTGTTCTGTCTCGCAGAAAATACATATGCTCCCTTTGCTATCTGGGCTCAATCACTGCACAATTATAATCTCCTTCTGAGTATTGCTGTTTGCCCTTAGTTGCTCTTCAGTTTTTATCAGAAGTAGCCAGTTACATACAATACAGGTCACATTATGTCACAGAGCAACTCATATTATGAACTTTGCTCAATTCTTCCAATTCTCAAATATAAAGTTACTACTGTAGTCTTTAAGAGGTTATTTTTTTACACCTGTGAACTGGCATCAATCCACAAACCGATGGTTGAAAACTTCTGTTCTATATCATCTATCTAACTTCTCTATTGTCTTGCCTACAGTCCCTATCCTTCACTCCATTCTACCACTTATTTCTCCATAATAACCCTTTTCTTTGTATGTCAGGCACATTACACCAGTATTGCTTCAATTCCAAACCTGATTCCTAAATTTATATTATTACTAGGCTGTCCAGAAGTATGGATCAAAATATTCTCATAGAAACCAAGTACCTAAATCAAATAATTTAGAATATTCCTATTAAAAAGAATTCTAAACATACTACTCGATTTCTAGGGAGATTTGGGACATTGGTGATGGGAATGTTGCACTGGTGAAAGGGGGGGGGGGTTGTTCTTTACAATATTGAAACCCAATTACAATCATATTTGTAATCAAGGTGTTTAAATAAAGATATTAAAAATAATTTTATTGTGATCAAAGTGAATTACAATTCTTTCACAGTAATATTTAAGGTACATAGTGACAATGAATTAGGGCTACCCCACCACCAGTGTTGTCCTCCCTCCACCCCTGTTTCCAGCATGCATTCTATATCTCCCCCTTTGCTCCCTGGACTGCCAGTGTAACAGGTTCCCTTTGTATAGAACTTGTTGTAGATTGAGTATCGATTCTGTTTACTTCTGGCTCCACACTCAAGAATCAATCCTGGGGGGACTTGGAAGACCAAATGTGGTGTTGTGGGTTGAACCCAGTTTAGCTGTGTGTAAGAGACCTTGCCCACTGTGCTTTCTAGCCAGACCCCGGATTATCTCTTTAAACTCAAAGGATCTAAATAGTGTTAACACATGTTTATTATCTATTGTGTTGGCTTCCACTCTGATCCAAAAACCTCCATGTTAGAGAGATATAGTAGTAAAGCAGAGGAACAGAAAGAAAGTGAGAAGATGAAGGTGGCTCAAGTGGTTTTATGGAAGGTACTTTAGTCCAAAAGATAATATAACATATGGCTATTAAATGATTCTGGGAATTCAAATTTTACTTAACATTGTGGTATCAATTAGTGAATTTATAACAACAGATTAATGAGGAAAAAATTATATCAGTAAGTAAAAGTCATTTGTAGAATTCAATGTTATGATTAAAAATTTTCTAGGGAACTAAGAATAGAAAGAATTTGTTTAATTTGACAATATATAAGACACCCAAAACTTAGTATGTGTTGGTTAAATTATTAACATTTTCTCACTAATATCTGAGTGAGATAATGATCTTGATCAACAACATAATCAGTCAGTACTGTAATGAATGTTACATTTAGTGCAATGCAATAAAAATACTTTAAACCTTGGTTTAAACAGGTTTAAATACTTTAAACAGAAAATAAATCCACGAAAATTATTCAGATAAATTTTTGTAGCTAGAGAAATAGCTAGAAGGCCAAGCATACAATTAATGTATGTTAACTTATTATTTTCAATATGAAAATAAACCATATATAGAAATCTAAAATATAGTCAATAAGATTAATAAAAGATACACACTTAAATATCAAAAATACAAAAGCATTACTAAAATCGAGTATTTTATTGGTTTTGTTAGTTTGTTTTTGGTTTTTGGGTCACACCTGGTGATGCTCAGGAGTTACTCCTGGCTATACACTCAGAAATCACTCCTGGCTTGGGGGACCATATGGGATGCTGGGGATCGAACCCAGGTTCGTCCTGGGTCAGCTGTGTGCAAGGAAAACCACCCTATTGCTGTGCTAGTGCTCCAGCCCTCAAAATTGAATATTTTAAAACTATTAGTTTACCCTAGATTCGGTGAGCTCAATGAAATAATATATTCCCCTCCAAACAATAAAAATTCTACCAGGCTTCTAAAAAACTGACAGGCTGATTCTAAAATTTATGTAGAAATGCAAAGGGTCTATGAATAGAAAAGAGATTAAAGAAGAAAAAATAGGGGCCGGGCGGTGGCACTGGAGGGAAAGTGCCTGCGCTAACCTAGGATGGACCACGGTTGGATCCCCATATGGTCCCCATATGGTCCCCCGTGCCTGCCAGGAGCGACTTCTGAGCGAATAGCCAGGAGTAACCCCTGAGCGTCACTGGGTGTGCCCCCCCCCAAAAAAAAAGAAAGAAGAAAAAATACAGAATAATTTAGCTCTGAAAGAGCATGATTTTTTATAAAACTATTATTTGACCAAAAAAAGAGAAAAGGACCAATATATTAGAGAAGAGGTTTCAAAACTAATCATTTGCATACATGAATTCTTGATTTGTAACAAGTGGTACAACATCTTCAATTATAGTCAGTAAGCTTTCCTTATGATAAACGATGGAACTGGACCCATACAGAAAAATCCGTTACAAAATAGAATTTATATATCAAGATAAAAATTTGAACATAAAAGATTCCAGAAATAGGGGCCCAGGAGATAGCATGGAGGTAAGGCGTTTGCCTTTCATGCAAAAGCTCATCTGTTCGAATCCCGGTGCCCCATATGGTCCCCCGTGCCTGCCAAGAGCAATTTCTGAGCATGGAGCCAGGAGTAACCCCTGAGCACTGCCGGGTGTGACCCAAAAACCAAAAAAAAAAAAAGATTCCAGAAATAAAATCGATAATTATTAAGACAGGCAAAGGATTTTTTTTTTTCATACCCAGCAGCACTCAGGAATTACTCCTGGCTCTGCACTAAGGAATCATTTTTGGAAGGCTCATGGGGACCATATGGGATTCTTGGGACAGAACTGAGCTCAGCTGTGTTCAAGGCAAACATCCTTCCTGTTGTGCCATCACTCTGGCCAGAGGCAAAGAATTTTTAAAAAAAAAATGCATATGCATGTATATGGAGAGTATCTAAACAAATTTTAAATATCATATTAAATGAACTACTTTAAAAATAAAACTTTGGGAACCAGAGATAGTATAATAAGTTGCCTTGCATGGATCCAACCTATGTTATATCCCTGGCACCAGTGTCCAACTCTATCAGGAGTGACCCAGAGTCAGCGCCTAATTTGAAATGTTATACTATTTTTAAGTTATTCAGAATAATTGAAACTACTTTCAAAACAAATTTTAGTCATGGCACTTTATGATCTTCTGAGCACTGCCAGGAGCAATCCTGAGCACTAAAGGTACAGTTTCAAAAATAAATAAAAAATAAAAGACAATGTTTTCAATCTGTATAATCAACAAAAAGTTCATATATAGAATATATGAAAGACACATTTTAGAGCATAAGAAAAAGATAACTAAAAGACACTTCACAGTAAAGGTACCCCACCAGCCAGTAAGTATGTGAAAAAGTGACATTACTCTTCAGAGAAAGGAAGTGAAAAACTACTTCAAATCCACTAGAATTGTTAAAACAACCAAGCTTCACAGTACTATGTGGGGATGATATGGAGCAATAAGTCATATCAGTAGGATAAATGTACATTGGAACTGGTCACTAAGAAAGTTACTGTG
>PVKC010038517.1:0-12702 GCA_004027635.1 Crocidura indochinensis
GATGTGGTGCTAGAGGTAAGATGTCTACCTTGCCAGCACCAGCCTCGGAATCCTATATGGTCCCCCAGGCCAGGAGTGACTTCTGAGTGCATAGCCAGGAGTAACACCTGAGCATCACCGGGTGTGGCCCAAAACAAAAACAAACAAAAATACTATTTTAGGAATGGTTTTGATATGAAACACCAGGAGCATATAAAAATGATGAGAAAACATTTAAATCAATATATAATACTTTATATCAAATCAATGCCCAAGAACTATTATCTTGTACCAAATTAGCATGATTTTCAAAATCACTGATCGAAGTTTCATATTTGTTCTCAATTGTAGTTATACATTTCCTCAAGTAATTCAAATAGAGATTAAAACATGAAATGGGAAGCTAAACTTCCAAGGGTATATAGATTATTTTAATTTGCCAAAGATCAATTTACTTTAAACTTTTGGGAATAGAGAATATGACTTTCATTTTCATTTTCATTTCTCATCAATTCTTGATCGTATTATATTAATTTATTTTATGTTGTTTGTTTGGGTTTATTTATTTGCTTATCTTTTTTAGTATAGAAGAGATGGCATATCCAACACTGTCCACAGCAACTATGGTTCTGTGTTGGGAATTGCTGCTAACTATGCTTAGAAGACCATATGATGTAGTGAATCAAACAGAGGCTCCCAGCATATGTAGTATGTTCTTAGTTTGCTAATCTCTTTCTATGGTCCTTGAGGTTCTTATTAAGGTTTTTGTGTTTTATAAGGAGAGGTATATTGGTCTATGGGGATATGTGGTAAACCAAAGGTGTAATTTATTTATTTCTCTTTATTTTTTCTCTTTTTATTTCTATTTTCTTTCCCTCCTTTCCTCCCTCCCTTCTTCCCTGTGTCCTTCCTTCCCTCCCTACCTCACTCCACCTTTTCTTACTTCTTTCTTTCCTCACTCTCTCTCCCTCCCTTTCTTCCTTCCTCCTTTCTTTTGGTTTTAGACCACACTTCTTTTTTTTGCATTTATTTTATGTTTAATTTATTTATTTATTTTTTTAAATTTTAATCATAGTGGTTTACATGATATTCACAGTAATATTCCGTTTACAAATAAACATTGAATCAGGGGAATTCCCATCACCAAGTTGTCCTCCCTCCACCTCCGTTCCCATTCTTAGACCACACATCTTAATGCTGGTGGTTATTCACACCTTAGTGCTTCGGGATCATTTCTAGTAGTTCTCTGGTAAATCATGTGATGACGTTAAATCAGGTTTGGGTCTCATTCTTTCAAAACAAGTGTTCAACCACTGAGGCACCTCCTTAATACCTAGCTTGGTATTTCAAAGGTGTTCTGTTAGAGGTGACTATCTGCTCATGACCTTGCTTCTAAACAGAGAATAAAAATTTTAATACAGGATGGAAGAGATATCTCAAGTGTGGATTTGCATAATTGAAATGAGAACATAACAAATGGCCAAAATCCTTTTAGAATGATTTTGTAATGACTCTAAAAGTAATTTTTGTATTAAAAAAATCTGACAAGATCATATAATAATAGATAGCAGAAAATTCAGAATAAATCTAACTCTGGATACTACAATTTTTTTATGAGATGTAGTCTTGAGATGTGTCTTTTATTAGTCTCAGTAGTAGCAATAAAATAATGCTTAAGATATAGTCATTGACGCAGTAGCTCTGATTCTCCAACCCAACTATGCCAATTGGTTAGAAAGAACTAAATGAATTAGCTGCATGGGTAAGTTGAACATTTTTTTGAAAAATTGTTGCTTATTTTAATATGTTATATATGAAAACCTTTAGAGTACTGTTTCCAAACTAGCCATCTTTAAACAGGATATTGAAAATCAGCGAAACAAGTAATCATCATTCTACTGAATCCTTTATGCTTATTCAAACCGAATCTGTACTTTTAACTACCTATCCTTTGCTTTTTTTCTCTTAAAAAGTGGCATATTCAAGCTAACAGAGATAAAATAAATAAAATACCAACAAATAAATTATTCCACACTGTAATAAAATATGTGTATATTTAATACACACATGTATATATGCAAATTAAATTTGTTGGTTTGTTGTTGTTGTTGTTGTTCTGGGACCACAACTAGTGGTGCTTAAGTGTAACTCTTGGAACTTGCACAGACTTCACTTTTGAAGGTACTGATTCTCCCATATGGATTATTGGGGATTAAACATTGATCACCCACATCTAAGCAGAAAACATACGTACAGTGCTATCTCTTCAGTACCAACATACAAAGGACATTTTAGATTCAATTACCAAATTATATGCTTTTAAGATATTGTTTTTTTCTGTATTTCCATGCATAATGTATTTTTCAGAAATCATGCACATTTTTGAATAATGAATCCTGGAGATATTTTTACATTTAACTTTCAATTAATATTGACAGCAGCAGTTCACCTAACATTATAAATGACAGTTTCTAAGAACTTGTGACTTGAAATTCTTTTAAATCTTCAAGAATTATTTCAATAAATGGCAGGATACAACATTCATAAATTGTAATAATTGCAGGGTCATCTAGAGATAATTATTCACATGAATAAAACCAATGAAAAAACACATGTAGTCTGTCATATTAGATATTTGATAATTGCTCTTCATAACAATGCTACCTATGTTAACTTTATGTATTTAATATCTGATTATTGCTTTTAAATAATAGTATTCAATTACATATGTAAGCTATAATTTTACTCTAATACTCCAGAAATTTCAACAAAAGGGTCTTTGTATTTATAAAGGGAGAGGCATTTTCTGAAATATAAAATGCTATTGTTGTATCAACTCTTACTAATGTTCCAAACTGATGATACATACTTAAGATAAAATATTATGATAGGTCATAAAATTTCAATAATGTTTGTGAATGACTTTATGCTAATTGTGAGTCCTCTAATTATGAGAGTTTAAAATTATTATGTGTATATATATATATATATATATATATATATATATATATATATATATATGGAGAGAGAGAGATTATGTGAGAGAAAGAGAGCCATACCAGGAAATGTTCTGGAGTTAATTATGATTCTCTGCTCAAGAATTAATCTTGGCAAATTGAACGTAACATATAGGATGCCAGAAATCAAATTTGGGAAGGCTGCATGTAAAGTAAATGTACTACCTCCTCTACTATGGACTGTCACCAGAAAGTGTATTCTTATATACATTAACTCAATGCAATATTATTTAAGTAATACTGCCTTAGTCTATATCTAGTTTAATGGCCAACAAAGGAAATTCAATATATTTGTCTTTTTGAATCCAATATTTTTATACTTTTGAGTTTGTATTTTTGGTCCTGCCTGATATAATTACAAACTTGAGCTATTAATATATTTATACTATAAAGAGAACAGGCCAAAAGTAGCATTTGAAATGATGAGTGATTTGAGCCTCTTAGGATCATTAATATCTATCTTCTCAGACTAGTTTATAAGCTGATTTTATATGTTTCTTGCCTCTAGTCTGTAGAGATTTAGCATCCTGTATAAACTGTTATTGGGCAAGTTAAAATGTTATCCCATACAAAAGCAAGTCAAATTATACTTTCCAGTGTGCAGTAAGCAAATCTTAATACAAGAAATAATAAAATGACTTGATTTAATTAACTTTTATAGCTTTTATTTTGGTGTTTTGGTCACACTTATTCCTGTTTATGTACACAGGGAACACGCCTGGTGGTACAAAAGAAGCCAGGTTTGATGCCCAGATTAGAATCTGTTTTGCTGCTTTACCTGTTTTGATATTTCTCTAGTTGAAATAAAACGATTTACATTACTTTTTTTTGTTATTTTGGGGTCACTCCTGGCAGTGCTCAGGGGTTACTCCTGGCTCTATGCTCAGAAATCACCCCTGGAAGGCACGGGGAACCATATGTTATGCCTGGATTTGAACCATCATCCTTCTGCATGTAAGGCAAACACTTTACCTTCATGTTTCTCTCCAGCCCCAATTTACATTACATTTTTGCATAAAATATTTAGTTGTTTAATAATAAAATTACTTTATCTGATAGCTGAACTTATACTCATGCAAAGCCATGCACAGTAATTTAAAATTAGGATAAAGGCTTTGTATCCTAATAATGCTAAACAAAAGAAAATTGGCAATCCATGGAAATCTTTTTACTAAAATTATGCTACTAAAATATTCTAAAATTTAATATAAGTATTTGCTAGTAAAATATAGTTTAATAAATTTGTTTTCTTTAAATGTCAGGATATGTAGGCAATATTTATTATTATTTTTGTTTGTTTTAATTTGGGGGCCTAACTCAGTGGTGCTCGGGTTGCTCTTGGGTCTTTGCTCAGAAATCTCTCATAGCAGGCTCAGGGGACCATATGGAATGCCAGGAATCGAACTGGGGTCCATCCCAGGTTGGCTGTGTGAATGACAAATGCATTGCCTTTAAGCTATACACTCACTCTGAATCACAAAGTTAATCATGACTAGGTTTCAGGATCACAATGATTCAGCACCAATGAATGTGAGAGGATATTTGATTCCAAGCCCAGAAAGATCAGAATCTAAGATGTAAGCAAAGAGCATTTATCCACAATCCAGTATGCTGGGGTCAGCCACCTCCTAAAGTATAGTAACTGAAAAAACAAATGGCAACTGCCATCTTGCTCAAAGAGATCCTTTTACCCCCTACAGGAGGTTTTGCAACCTGGATATTTGCCCTTTACGATGATTGGTCTTTATTATCTCTGGTCTAGATTTCTAACCCACAAAGACCTCTAGGAGACAAGTCAGTAATGCAATATCAGGGAAGTTTATTGCCAGCATGCTCAGGTGGCTTGGCTACCATAAGTGACTCTTGCAAGCCTTTGTTTGGGTCACTAGGATGTGAAGTTAGGAGAAAATCTATAGGTGCTTAGTACATGTTGTGTTCTATCAACCAGGTTTAAACTGATTGATTGAATTAGTTGATAAGTAACTTGGGTGCGCGCTGGATGCACACAACTTGGCCAGCTCCCAGGACATTGGCATATAGTTTCATAAGGTATATCGCCTGCAGGTCCCCAGATGTTGCTACTTTATCTAACTGTACTTGTATGCGCCCTTGAATTTTCTGGTCTGGCTGTTCTGCCCTAGTCCCTTCTGCCACATATCTCAGACTTACCATGGCAGTCATTATGTCTAAAACAAAGCAGGGTTACAGAAGAGAAGTAACAGCAGTTAATTATAAACTCACATGTCCTTCTAACAGTCTTTAAATGTGTTCATTTTGGGGGTACTATAGTATAAAGAGTGAGTCAGGACTAGATTTGTAGTAAATTCTGATAATGCATTGTGGTGATTGCCTGTTATCGAATATGATGCCAGAGATATGTACAGTACATTCTCATAAAGGGGATTAAAATGTCCTTGTACTATCTGTGACAACAAAGAGGGTTTTATTCCTGGTAACTCCCCTGTTTCTCTGAAAATAGAACAGTATCTTATATTAATTTTTGCTCCTAAAGATGTTCTAGAGGATGCTCTTATTTTCATGGGATGTCTTATTTTTCCATGAAGAATATTGTACACATTTATTATTAGATAAAAATAAAGAAAATTCATTACCTGTATATGGTACTTTACTATGGCAGTTGTCAACACAAACAAGACGAAATGTGGATCCTAGAGTATCAAGAATTTACTCACCATCTTTGCCACATCCTGTCCACTCTGATCATCTTATTCCTTTACAAAATTTCTCCTCTCCCCCGCTATTTGGCACAGGTTAGAGAGAGAGAGAGAAAGAGAGAGAGAGAGAGAGAGAGAGAGAGAGAGAGAGAGACTGGTAAGCTCAGACAAAGACATGAAAATGCAAAACGCAGTGGTGATTTAGATACTTAGCTAGCTAAGAGTCCAAGATGTCCACCTGAGAGCAGGCATTCAGTTAAGGACTTTGAGTCACTATTCCACTTAGGTTTTATAGATATACAGCATCCACAATAGACACACCCAGTTTTCTATTGGCACCTGCTCCATTTCAAAGAATACATCTTCTATTGCACAGTGTCCCACTTAATGTGAAAATTCAGACAGCCTGATTCCATGGTAACACATTGACATAAGTACCCCCCCCTTTTATCTATATCTCCCATCCTACACCCATATGGGATTCCCAGACATCTGGTCCCAACTGACATATCATGTGTCTCTCCGTATCTCCAAATCTTATCTGAAGGTCAAATTCCAATAGGCTTACAAACTAAAAAAGAGTGTATAAAGATGTTAATGAGCATTTTGTTTTGATTGTTTGTTTTTGCACCACACCTGCTGACTCTCAGGGATTATTCTTGCCTATGCCCTCAAAAATTGCTCTGGCTTGGGTGACCATATGAGATGCCGGGTATCGAGACCCTGTCAGTTCTAGGTAAGCATGTGCAATGCAAATGCCCTACAGCTTGTGTGTCAGGCCCTCTCATGTTCATTTTTTAAATGATTACAAATATTTCACAGTAATATTTTAGGTACATAGTGACATTGAATAAGTGGCATTTCCACCACTAATATTGTCCTCCTTTGACCCCTTTCTTTGCCTTCTCCCCCAGGCTGCTAGTATAAGTGATCCACTCTATGTCTAGCTTGTTGTGGATTGGGTATCTACTCTGTTGTCATTGGGTTTGGATTTGGTGTTTAAGACTGATCATTTTTTATTTCTACTCAATATTCATATGACTGTTTGGTCTTGGTAACCTCCATTATTTCTCCCTCAACTTGTGAGATGGAACAAGATGGTTCCAGTTATATGGTTCTGTTTGAAGGAAAGGGGAAAAAAGGGGCAAAAATCAAACAAGCAAAAAAAAGAGGAGTCATTCTAAAGGATACAAGTAATAATTTAAAAGGAGAAAGAAAAAAAGGAAGAAAAGCATAACAACAATACATAAACAATCAAACAAAAAACCCAAAAAGCACCACAGAAGTAAAGACAACAATCAAACAATAACCACAGTCCCAAAATAAACACAAACAAAACAGAGCCCCCCAAAATAAAAAAAAACAATAACAAAAATAGCAAAAATTAATTTGTACTTCCTTTTTTTGCATAGGCATAGTAAATATTGGGGAGATTAGAAAGGGAATTCCCTTGGCCTAAGAGATATAGGGTTTCTCTGCCCTTGAAGTATACTAGGAAAAAATGGGAATAACTACAGGCTCCATACATGCTCTTTTACTCTCCCCTAGGTCCTTTTGTGGTGTCTGGAACCATTCCACTCAGTTCTGGATTATAAAATCAGGCTTTTATAACTAGAGATCTTGGTATTTGCAGAGTTCATATGATGGAGCCTAGAATGGAGTCTTTCTTTACGGTTCTAGGAATTCTGTTCTATCACTTTTGTTTTAATCAGTCTTCTGTAGTTGGTGGTCTTTGGTTTCTGCACTGACCCTAGGACAAAGTCTAGGATAGATTCTTTGTTATGTTTCCAGAAGTTCTGCTCTTAGCAGTTGTCTTAGTCAGACCTCTGGAATTAGAAATCTTGGTTGTTATACAGATCATAAGCCAAAGCCTAGAATAGGGTCTTTTTTTATTGGTCCCAGGATAAATTCTGCCCAGTTGCTAACTACTAAAGAAGACTGTGACAAACTAATGAGCATTTTTAAGCAGTTTAGCAAAAAACATAAACTTTCATGGGGAAAGCAGAAATCTTAAGGTACCTCATAACCTCATGCTCACTGCTTACTCCAATCTTCACTCCGGCTCCACACTGCAGTGACATCAGGATTCCACGTGAGTCACTGGTGCTAGATGCCAGTAGGGTAGCCATAGTAAACAGTATGGTAAATTAATTTTCACTCTGAGACAGAGCTTAAGAAGTTCTTATTTTCTGTAGTATTCATTATATTTTTACCTGAAAGGAAACCTGTAAGTAGGTCTTATTTTTGGAAGATCTTTTCTTTTGGGGGAAACATGATACCAAGACCGACTGAGCCTACTGACCTGTCATGGCTACAGTATTGTCTCTTCATAAAAAAAAAAAATATCTGGGGCGCGGGAGACAGCATGGAGGTAAGACGTTTGCCTTTCATGCAAAAGGTCATCGGTTCGAATCTCGGTGCCCCATATGGTCCCCCATGCCTGCCAGGAGAAATTTCTGAGCATGAAGCCAGGAGTAACCCCTGAGCACTGCCGGGTGTGACCCAAAAAACAAAATAAATAAATAAAATAAATAAATAAATAAATAAATAAACTATCCATCCCTTCCTGTTTTTCTCCCTCCCTCCCTTCCTCCTATCTATCATCTATCAATCATCTATCTATCTATCTGTCTGTCTGTCTATCTGTCTATCTATCTATCTATCTATAATCTATCTATCTATCTATCTATCTATCTATCTATCTATCTATCTATCTATCTATCTATCTATCTATCTATGTACTTACCTACCTACCCAGGGAACTGATTTTTTAGTATGGTTGTCAATAGGATTTCAAGCAAAACTCTACTGTTCAGCCCCCTCCCTCTTATCCTTTGAACACAAACATTCCTCTCTTCCAATAGCATAATGACCCTTCTGCATTCTACCCATCCCAACACATCCAAAAGTCATACATCCTACAGAGCAGTTCTCATGTTCTTTGTTTATATTGGATTTTTTGTGGGGAACACATAGTGATGCTCAGGGGTTATTCCTAGTTATGTGCTCAGAAGTCGCTCCTGGCTTGGGGATCATTTGGGATGCCAGGGGATCGAACCGCGGTCTGTCCTAGGCTAGCGCTGGCAAGACAGGCACCTTTCCTCTGGTGCTACCTCTCTGGCCCCTATGTTGGAAAGACATATTTTAGTGCTTCTGTTTAAGACAACTACTTCTTGAATCAGATAACCTGCCTAAAATTCCACAGTGTGTCACCTTGTGTATCTAAACTGCACAAAACCTAACAGAGCACATATCCTGTTTTTATTCCTAGATAAAATCTACATATTTTTCTCCCTATAAGAACACTTATACTGTTTTCCCTTAAGCAGAGCTCATTGCCTGTTTATCCAGAGTACACATCCTGTGTTTCCCTTAAACAGAGTACTTATCATGTTTTTCGCCTTTTTCTATTTTTCTCCTAACCTGATTGGCCCTTCCCCATCTAAAATAAAGGGTGGTTTTAGTTATTCCCCTTTAAGTGCTTTGTGGATGGTTTTTGTACATATCAGCTCTCTACTCTCTAGAGATCCTATATTACCAACCTCATATACACTTTGGAAGATATATTTCCCATTCTTACTTCATTGTTTCCTCATATGTTTTGAGATAGTAATAATATATTTAAGTTTAATTTAAAGGCTGAAATTATTGAGATAAAGTATAAAGCTGAAAGGAAATATTCCTTTGGTATATATGCTGATTATTAAAGTTGGTACTTTCTGAACAAAATGTGGAATATGGTAAATAATATTTCAGAAGGAGAGAAGTTTGCAAATATATTTAAATATTCAAAATATCCTCTATATCATGGCATAATTTCTTCAAGAGAATATCAATTTTGTAATATTCCTATAGTGTGTAGCAGCAGTATTTTGTACTGTTGATGACACTTGTTTAATTTTCAATTTCTATTTATGGTAATCTTGAAAACTTCTTCAAATACAGATAAAGGAGAAGACCTGGTTTTGAAAACTAAAATTGTACCATGAGAAATATTATAAACAATTGAGATTCTTACTATGTCTCCTTTATTAAGTTTTCTTTAATAAAACTTAATGTACCCCCTTCATTTTATCTGACAAACATATTAATTAAACATTTCCTAAGTAGATAGACTGAATAAAGCACTATATTTTAAATGAAAGATAATAGTCGTCTAAATTGTAATTGTTGCCAAGTCATCTACGTACTAAAACATAGGTAAATATTATGATGCAAAATTTGAAATACTATTATTTCCAAAAGTGTATATGTATATATATCCATAAAACATATACTTTGGAACATATATATGCATATATCATATGCATATGACATACATTTCATATATATGCATATATATATTCCAAAGTATATATTTTATGGATGCATCAGAAGATAACTGAATTTTGTGAGCTCTTGAGCTAATACATCAGAGGAAAAATGATAGACAGATAGGCAAGCAATGGAAGGAATGCTGACTTCAGGTAAATGTATCAAGATTATGTAAAGGTAAAGCTGGAGAGACGCTCAACTGCTTATGAGAATTCAGATTTGTTCACTTATATGGAGAGGACAAGGAAAAAATGGTAGATGCAAATTACAAAGGACCTCATGCCACTATTCAAACATAGTTGGCATATATTTGCCAAACTATAAAAAACTATAAATTGTTTCATGGGATGTAAAGATGTTGCACAAACTAAAACCGAAATAAAATTTAGTAAAAAACTGGAATAGCTATACAAAATGTTTGGTAAAAACAAACAACACATTTGTATTTAATAAGCAAACATGGTAAAGCCAAAGATATATTAATTTAATTTGATATGAGCACTAAGTACATTGCATTTATAATTCAAAGATATATTTGGTTCTGAAAATTTCCCTGATTGTTTTATTTACACAAAGATGTATTAAAAAATTAAAGATGTATTGAACATCAGCATCAGCATAACTCTCACTTTCCTAAATTCATGTAAAAGAACATTTGCTGTCAATGTCAGAATCAAATTATTCAGTACTCACAGATTCTTAATATGTGATATATAATAATTATTAGTATAATAAAAGAGGATCTGCTTTTCACTCTTAATTTTCTAAATAGTTCAAGTCTGACTTTTTTGTAATAGGTGAGATTGAACACCATCATAAAATGTAATATAGAATTACCATTCCATTTCCAGGGGCACGTTAAATGAACTTATAATAGGCTGAATCTGGGAATTACTCATAAAAGGTTAGGAATCAGATTTTACAGTTGAAGGAGCTCATGTAAATTATGGTGTTATGTGCCAAAGTCATTCTTATTATAATGTTACAGTATAATGCAGAGACATCTCAGGTTTGAATAATTCCATTTGGCATAATGCTGTATACACAGCAACCTAATCATTAATACAGCGGAATATTCGCTACCTCAAACACATTGCAGGGAAACTTAGTTCTCAAAAACAGTCTAGAATTTATTTTCAAATGATACACAATGTTCTCTTTTTTGCCTCTCTGACTCCTTTTTTTCAAATTTATTAAAAATACAAAGTAAAAACAGTGAATTAACAAGTAGCTTCTAGGAAATTTTTAATTAGTTATGCTTTTTTATTCTAGGAACTATGATTTACATTGACATTGGCAAATAGGTATTTTAAAAAATATAATGTTTCACATCCATGATCAGTGTTTACATACCTCCTCCAATATCTCCAGGATCCCTCCCACCTCTATATTTTTATTCCTTTTTAAGATTACTGTGATTTGGATTTCGCACTTATACTAGCATTAATTTTAGTGGCTTAGATATCTTATATTTTGCCTGTAATTAAAATGTTGAAAACAAATTGTGGTAGTTCTTTGAATTTTTATTTTGTATGCATTTCAAATGTTGGCATATTTTTTTAATGCACAACCTTACTTAAAGAAAAAGATTTAAATATCTACCATAGAGGCATAGTTTATGTGTGTGTGGAGGGGGTCCAGCAAGAAAACTGGGACTTCTTTGGCAGAAAATGTCCATGATGAAAGGATGGATGTTGTACATTGTATTTCTGAAACATGATCATGAACAATCTTAGAATTTTATTTCACATTGATTAAATTAAATATAATTTATAATATAATATGCCTGAAAGAGCCACAATTTGGTTTATATATTTACATTTATTTAAGAAAATATGTTCATACCAATATACATCGATTAAAAAATGTGGATATTGGGTGAATAGTTTCTCCCACTCGGTGGGTGACTCTTGTATCCTGGGCACTATTTCTTTTGAGGTGCAGAAGCTTCTGAGGTTAATGTATTCCCATCTGTTAATCTCTGCTTTCACTTGTTTGGAAAGTGTAGTTTCCTCCTTGAAGATGCCTTTTGTCTCAATGTCATGGAGTGTTTTACCGACGTGTTGTTATATATACCTTATAGTATCAGGTCGGATATCAAGGTCTTTAATCCATTTGGATTTTACCTTCGTGCATGATGTTAACTGGGGGTCCATCAGATAAGGGGCTAATATCCAAAATATACAGGGCACTGACAGAACTTTACAAGAAAAAAACATCTAATCCCATCAAAAAATGGGGAGAAGAAATGAACAGACACTTTGACAAAAAAGAAATACAAATGGCCAAAAGGCACATGAAAAAATGCTCCTCATCACTAATCATCAGAGAGATGCAAATAAAAACAACGATGAGATACCACCTCACAACACAGAGATTGACCCACATCACAAAGAATGAGAATAATCAGTGCTGGCGGGGATGTGGAGAGAAAGGAACTCTTCTCCACTGCTGGTGGGAATGCTGTCTAGTCCAACCTCTATGGAAAGCAATATGGAGGTTCCTCCAAAATCTGGACATTGAGCTCCCATTCGACCCAGCTATTCCACTCCTAGGGATATACTCTAAGAACACAAATATTCAATACAAAAACCCCTTCCTCACACCTATATTTGTTGCAGCACTATTCACAATAGCCAGGCTCTGGAAACAACCAAGATGCCCTTCAACAGACGAATGGCTAAAGAAACTGTGGTACATATACACAATGGAATATT
>PVKC010038518.1:0-12742 GCA_004027635.1 Crocidura indochinensis
ACCCAAGTGTCTTTTTTATTCCTCTTGGAATCTGAGACCTGCCACCACCACCCAGGGGTGTCAGGGAGAGGGAAAGAGAGAGAGAGAGATTCACTGGCCAGAGGTGACCAGGAGAGGCTCCAGGTTCAATAGGGAAAGAAAGAGGGATAGATATTAAACAAGTAGTATGTTGCTGATGCTTTATCTCTTGTCACTATCCTGGACTCACACACACCCCCAAATTTTCCCTTTTATATCCAGTATGACGGTGTCATGTCCAAGAGGCATGTCCAGGAGGTGGGTCCAGGTTCAACTGTCATTAGAGTCGAGTTATCCAAGGAGTGTAACCAAGTCAACTGTCATTCATCAACGATTAGTATTCATTGGTTATGCAGGATTCTAGTTTTTACCCACAAGGACTGATGAGATTTTGTGCTGCTTTACCATGGTTCCTTTTGTTATCACAAGGTGTTTCACTCATATGTCACTGTTAGCCTTCCCCACTACCAGAGAAGTCTCAGAGGAGTTCATGTGCATGATAGATTATCTTGCTATTACATAAGGCTTAACCTGCTAGACAGGCCATGCTCCTGAGTGGATGGGCATGCTACAGGTTTCTTTGCTGTTGGACTTCTCATGCTAGAGAAGCATGTGTGTGCTGCAGCCACTGCCCTAGCTTCCCAAGGATCTTAGCTGGCCTCAGTTCCCTTTGTTGCTGTGACTGCTCTCACTACTTCTGTTGCACACACTCCTCTTAGTTTTTCTCAGACTTGGTGTCCCTATATAGATGGACCTACTGTAGTTGCTGGTGCCCATACTCCCCTGGGATCCAGAACTTTGGGAGTCTCTTTTGTTCATGAGTATTTCTTTATACTGGCCATAGTCCGAGCTACCAATGCATCTGCACTCCCCTAGGATCTGTGCACCCCTCATATCTGCTGAGATCAGAAATTAAAGGGAGAGAAACTGTGAGATCATACAAAGTAAAGTGGCCTTATTAATCTAGTCCTTTCATTTTTGGAACCATTAAGTAAGTTCCCTTTACTAAAATATTTAATTTAAAGTCCATACAAAAATTCATATATAGATTCCAGGTTTAGCAGGGTTGTAGTCTCATTCATTGTGGGAATAAAATGCAAAAAGTAAATTTACCAAGGTGATACTTTTCTCAAACAAAATCTTCCATACTCCCTCCAAGTTCTGTTTTTATTATCTAGATTAGAGTTTAGAAATGTGATCAGGTAAGAGATAGTTCCTCAATGCAAAAGGACTTATCTTCCATTTCACTCTAATATGCTCTAGGAGCTGACTTCTGTCATAATTCCCCAACTATTCAAAGTCCCCTCTTTTTCACTCTGTAGTCCATTCTTACATTCAGTGATTGAGTAATCAGCCAATCATATTAAATACTTTTATTATTTGTCTCATAAATAATATATCTCATTTTTACACTGTCATATAGACAATAAGAAAGATAAAGCCCAAAGAAAAGAGACCCAATAGCTCATTCTCCTTATAATGTGTATTTATTTTTATATGGGACATGGGGGATTGGTTCAGGAGATAATCAAGGCACTGATTTATGTGATAATTTTTCCAAGGTTACACAAGTGAAAATATCAGAATGACTCTAAATACCTCACTTTTACAAGTATAATTCTCTGAGCTAAAATCTTATTTGCTAAAGGTAAAATTTTTATATACTAACTAAAGAGACTTTCAATACCATCTTTACTCATGATAATATACATGTAAACAATTATTTTTATCTATTGTGTCATGGATTTACCAGAAGCTTCATGTATATACACAATAGAAACTCCAGATGACAAGCAAAAGAACTGACAGAGAAATTCTAATTCAGTTGGTAAAGACTTTTGCAAAATTTGGAGGATGACCAGAAAATACACCAGGTAAGGAGTTTACCTTGCATGCAACCAACCCATGTTCTGTCTCTGCCATTTCGTAGGATCTCCTGAAATCACCAATAGTGATTTTTAAGTGCAGAGCCAAAAGTAATCCCTGAGCCCTAACAGGTGTTCAAACAACAAAATAAAATAATATAAAATAAAGTTTGAAGGATGGAAGAGAGCGAGATCATTTTTAGTTGAAAGTAAATTGATTGTATACCATAAATAACCAGATAAGTTTTGCAATATATTAGAAAAGTTGAACTTTGAACCCAATGTGATAAGTTTTCAGCCAGCATTGTTTGCTTATTTCTGATAATCAAGTTTAAGAGTTTGGAGGTTGCATCCAGCTGCAAATCGAAAGAAGAACATATTAGGTTAATGCCTATCAGGTGCATAGTTTCAGAGTGTTGTTGAATATATGTCATATATATCAGAATCTACCATTATTCATTTTACTAACTTTTCAGTATGTATTATTTCTCAGGCACTAATGACATATGATGTTATGTAAGATATCTTACACTCAAATATGGAATGCAGACACAAAATATTCTAAGAAATTCCAGATTAACCCTAAATAAGATCTTTTACAACATATATATTTTATTTTGTACTTCAATTTTAAAATGCAGCTTTCCAATTTCTAAATATTTACTATTTTTATCACCACTTTAATTCATCTAAGTATATATTTAATTTTTAAGTATTAGGGAGTATTTTATACTGAGTAGTCTACTCTATCAGTTGTTTTAAAATATGGAAAATGTTTTTCTGGAATAAAATGAATTCCTTTTTCTGTGTATAATAACTCCCATGTTCCATTATTTTACTTAACAAGTAAGGTTTAGGTTCTACATCCCAAAGCAAGTTTTATCAGAAACTTCACATTTAAAAATTGTGGCACGAGAGTCCCTAAAATAGAAAGCTTTCTGACCTTTTTCTAAATCCTCTCATTCCATATATCCTTCCCAGATACACAGCTCATTCTTTCTGTAGAGAGGAACAGTCTAAAGAATGCATTGCCAGAAAGAGGCTTTGGAGCTCAGCAGGGTCCTGGTGGATGCATGCATATACATGGGCTCAGGGGAGAACAGGATGGACCATCTCTCCCAGTGAGTGAAAGTCTTAAATCGAGATTAACCTTGAAGCTCAAATTAGATAAAAACAAATAGAAATTTCTCTGCAGGAATAAGAGCTTAATATAAAGGAAAAATATTTCGTAGCTCACATAACTTTAATTAAGATGAAAGGGTTTCCAAGTATTTGCTTCCTCAACAATCTTATGTTTAAAGATGTGTGTTGAGCTCAGCATGAAGGAACAGTCTATGCAGCTCATTATTCACTTTTACAAGGGCCTACTTTGAAGCTCTTTGTAAAGCTCTGGTGTTCACTTCTGATTTTCTCTCCAAGTATGCCTTACTCTACATTCTTGGGGAAACTGTCAACCTCTTTATTACATCAGTGGGCATGTCTTGCAGTGGAAACACCCTCGTTGGTCTATGGGGAATATCCACAAGATCACAGAACCACATACCACTAGTGGTTGCAGCTGTGTGTTGGAAAACAGGTAAGCACAATGGATTCTATGATAGTTCATGAAAAATTCATTAAAACAAATACCGAGTTGTTGATGTTGTTGTTGTTTTTGTCATCATCATCATTGTTGTTGTTGTTTTGTACTATAGGAAAAATCTACTAGGCAAAGTTGTATAGGTGAAGAATGAAACAAAAATACATGGGGCCCGGGAGATAGCATGGAGGTAAGGCGTTTGCTTTTCATGCAAAAGGTCATCGGTTCGAATCCCGGTGCCCCATATGGTCCCCCGTGCCTGCCAGGAGCAATTTCTGAGCATGGAGCCAGGAGTAACCCCTGAGCACTGCCGGTTGGGACCCAAAAAACCAAAAAAAAAATACATAAAAACATTGAACAACAAGGAATTCTCTTAAAGAAATTGTTAAAAGATTGAAATCTTTTCTGTTCTTGACGGTATAGCTCTGTTGCATTGATGACTTTCCTTCTATTTTCTTTTATGCTTCTAAAACCTAGTTAAATATCAGTATTCATCATAGAACTTTATAAGTAACAGATGTTTAAGGCATATCTTTGGAGCATCCACAATAGCAGTTAAGCATGTAGATGTATGTATTTCCCCAGATGTGCAGAGTTGTTCCCACAAATAACTGATTATTTGATAAAGTACTAGGTTTGAACCTTGTCTCAAACTAAATTTCTAATCAGTTAAAAAAATTCTTCATAGTGAAAGAATTAAATTACATAAAATATGCAATATATGTGTGATATTTATCATAACCACTTCAATAATACTAGGTATTTCTTTTTTATTAATATATTTATTTAAACACCTTTATTACAAATATGATTGTAGTTGGGTTTGGTATTTCTTTATATAAATAAGGAGATAAAAATACACAACAGTTTCTAGAGGCTTAATTTTACTCCTTTGTGAGTCTGAAATAAATTATTCAATGTTGTAAAGCCATGATTTCCACATCTATAAAATAGGGATAATGGGCCAAAGTGATAGCACAAAAGGTAGTGTATTTGCCTTGCATGCAGATGACACAGGTTCAATCCTCAGCATCCTATATAATCCCAAGCCTGCCAAGAATAATTTCTGAGCACAGAGTCAGGAGTAATCTCTGAGCACTGCTGGATGTGGTCTCCCAAAAACATTTTAGAATTGTAAACATTAAAATATTAAACATTAAAACAGACAGCATACATCAAGTACAATATTTGCTCATAATAAGATCTTAATAAAAGTGCAATATTAGGTGATTTTGTCTTTTGGCCTTCTTAGCTAGTTTTACATAAGAATTGTTCTAGTGGTACTATCTTCATAGAGTCAATTAAATTTTATCTACAAAATGTAAAGAATATACTCTATGAAGAGTAAATGATCAAAACTATACTACTTGTCCAATTGATTTTGGTAATAAAAAAAATAAGGGTCTCTCACCAAATAAAAGAAGTTTAGACAATAACATAGCAACATCAACCTCCATTTATTTTACCATGTCCTCAGTTCTATAGAGGTTCATTGTATTTGTGCTTCAAAAATAAAAAATAAGCAAAGAAGTAAAGAAGGCTATAGAATTTATGTTATCATGTGCTCACTTCTTTCATTTAACCATAAACCCATTTTTCCTCTACCTCTATTACTACCAGAGACTTATTGAAACATATACTACTATGTGTGGGTATTAAGAAATGAAATGTTCTATTGTATTAAAATCAGATTCTTTTCTAATCCTAAATAAACAGCAATTTCTGACCATTTTGTTGTTAATTAATATCCTGCAGAAATATTATTCAAAGCATGATTGCATAAAAATTCAATGACAGAAAAGTTGACATCCAAACATGTCTTGCTCAAATCAGCAAGGAAAAAAAAATTCTCAATTTGGCTTAATCCCATGATGCCCAACTGTGTACAATATACAGTGAGCTTTCTCTGGGGTGACAAGCTCAAGCATCCTGAGAGGCCAGGAACACATAGAGTCAAATCTTCAAGGTAATTCTTTAGGAGATATAAAAAGAATATATTTCCTTATTATTTAAACATTTTATATATTTCTTAAGCATCAAGTCTTCATTTTCCTCTTTTGATTTCTCTATCTTAGGAGCTATTGCACAGTTGCAGTAATAAATCACAATTGACATTTGCACACAATGACAGAAATACAATGGAGGGACACAGTCTGTAGCACACAAGAAATACGTAACGTGTCTACAAGAAAGAACAGCCAGTTGATGCCAGAGAGTATGAGGCCAGAATAGCCACACATCTTTCTATTTTTAGAATGTATCTGGAAATAAGCACTTCCATTAGAAATGTCATGGTTTTGTTTTTTTGGTTTTTTTGTTTGTTTGTTTGTTTTTTGGTTTTTGGGTCACACAGATGGCGCTCAGGGGTTACGCCTGGCTCTATGCTCAGAAATCGCCCGTGGCAGGCTTGGGGGACCATATGGGATGCCGGAATTCGAACCACTGACCCTCTGCACACAAGGCAAACACTTTACCTCCATGCTATCTCTCTGGCCCCAGAAATATCATAGTTTTTACACTATTGGCTAAAACTGACATATATACACACAAATAAAATATGTACATCACACATGTGCATATGTACACATCTATGCACGCATATACACACACCTGGTTAATTTACAATAACTTCCTAGTCTAGACTTTAGATAAATGTACCAAGTGAATTAAAAGGTTATCAGTCTCACTGGGGAAATAAAACAAGGTTTATTAGTAATTTAAAGAGAATCTGATCATAGGTTCTCCTCAAATGCAGAACATCGCAGCTTTTCCATGATGGATTCGAATGGAAGAAGATATGGACTACAGGCCTGATTTGTGCAAGGAAATAGGCCCTAGAGGACAAGAAGTATATTCATTCACTTCAATCATACTTATTGAGTGCCTACTGTGCGCTGTGATGTAAAATCTGTGCATGCTTCAGGGAACAGAATTAATCTGTCTCTTCTTTCTTCAAGCTTCGATTCTAGTGGCAGGGGGTGAAAACTTTGATGAGGTTTTGTCATTTTAAGAGCCCTAGTAACTACCTCAGGGAGGTAGTTGTAAAGAGAGTAAACCTATAAATGAATGGATGCTCGTGGTGATAGGTTCTGTGCAGAAAAGCAAGGTAAAGGACAGGGTTAGAGTAATCCAATCTCTCCTGGGGAGGGGAATAAAGCAATTGAATGAAATCCTAGTAAGGCCCAGATGCTAGTATCAGCTCACCCAGGGACCTAAAATACAGCAAGCCCTGTCTATGTGTGAAGCACAGTGCTATAAGCTCTCTGTACATAAACCCATTTTATCTCCACAGTCACTCTAGAAGGCTGCTGATCTGATTATTTCAGAAATAAAAACTTCGAGGGGCTTAGTTCTTAAGTCTCTATCATGGGACTTGTAAGTGATGCAGCGAGGATCCATCCAAGTAACACTAGTCTGAGCTCCAGTCAGTTTCCCATTTGCTTACAGATAGGGGAGTTGCAGGGAACCTAATTTAGAAGACGAAAAAAGTCAAAAATGTATCCCCTTATTTGGCTCTTTTTGCTCTGTCTTTTGACTCTATATCCTTCTGTCTCTGTTAATATATGCACACAGAAGAAAAATGAGAAAACACATTTTATCTCTAAAGAGAATGTAGTATCATAAATTCAAACTACTAATAAGGAACCAAAATGTATAGATTATTTCATTAGATTCCCTTTGAGAATTTATTTCCCCCCAAGTTCTCTATGCCCATATTTCTACTCTAATTCTTTCAATTATTTATGCGTAAATGAAGGCACTTGAATTTATAAAAAAAAAACTAAGCTTTAAAAATAATTGTTTACAGGGTGTTAAATGCAGAGCATATATTTTATTTCAGGTTCTATTCTAAACTCAGTGTAGAACTTGGCTCCTAATAAGTGCTCAATAAATTTTAAACTTATAACTGAATGTGTAGTCCTATATATGTTTTAATTTGTGTGTATGTTTTCAAAAAGTCTTAGATATCTTCAGGACAAAGTCATACTCTAAGTGTGGGGTGATGTTATTTATAATACCAATGCTAGAAAATGGTGCCGTAATCAAAAGAATTTTCCCGAGAAACATAAAGAAAAAGTAACTTTTTAATTTACGTTGTGAAAAAAAGTCAAAATTAACATCCTTTTACTTTTGCATTCACTGTAGAATGTTTAATTCCACTCTAGATAGGGAGTTTTTAGGATTTTTAAAAATAATTTGTTGAACTAAGGGCTTCACTGCTCCTGTGAAGTCTATCATTTCCTGGTATTAGGTACAGCTTTTCATTTAATTAATTTTAATACAGTAATTTATTTTTATATTTTCCTCTAATCTTGTCAACCCAATGTGGATTTTGCTTTTAATAAAGTACAGGGTAAGCTACTTAAAGTGGTCTAATTGGGCAAAGCCTGACTTGTCCATCTGATCAGAACAGACATTTGGAAGAAGGTGGGGTCGGGAGAGAGCTGCAGGCAAAAGAAGAGAAAACTGTGCACAGAATCTACTGGGCAGAGGCAGTAAAGTGAATAGAACTTGATGAGAATAAAGAGGGTAATGGTGGGAACTACAAAAGAAGCCAAGAAAGAGAACAGAAATTGTATTTCCTTTATGATTTACATAGCAAATGGCTTCTCTTATCCCTACTTGCACTTGGTGGGGAGAGGAGAGAAAAAAGAGAGGTGAGAGAAATAGAGAAAAAGAGAGAGGGGAAAAATATGGACAAAGTTTATTTTGGGGCCCCACAGCTCAAAGTTTTTGATTGAATCATGATTCATTATGAAGTCCTATATACAAGGTTTCCAATAACTCAACAATACTCATATGTTTAAAAGTGGGCTTTTTTGTACAATATATGCCTAGCTAGCATTATTTACTTATTTATTATAAATAAAATAATAAATTAAATCATCATGATGTACACAGAAATTTGTTAAAGATTGAGTTTCTGTCATACAATATACAACATCCTTCATCAGTTCACATTTTCTGCCACCAATGTCCCCAGTTTTCTTCCTACTTTCCACCACCTACCAGACATATTTCTTCTCTCTCATTTTCTTTTTTTAGACACAGTGGTTTGTCATAAGCTTACTGAAGGGGTATCATGCATATCACTTTATCTTCTTTCAGCATCCAGTTCTTGTCCAAGTGATCATTTCCAACTAGCACTGTCAAAGAGGTCTCTTCTCTATCCCAACTGCACTCCCCTGCTATTTGTGAGAATCTTGTTTTTATTTCTTTGGCCCTTGTCTCTGCTGTCTCATGAGATGAATATCATTTATCCTTTTTTATATCCCACAAATGAATATGATCGTATTATGCTTATCCTTTTCCCTCTGAATCATTTCACTCAGCATAATACTCCATATACATGTGTAAAAATTTATGACTTCATTTTTTTAACATCTGCATAATTTACACCATATAGATTGATGCACCAATGAGACTGCCATGCAGCAAAAAGGAATAAGAACAACCAGTACTAGAGCAAATGTGGAGAAAAAGGGACTCTCATTCACTGCTATTGGGAATGGCACTGGCTTATCCTTTTTGAAAAACAATATGGATATTTCTCAAAAAGCTAGAAATTAAGTTTTCATATGATCCAGAAATACCATTCCTAGGAATATACCCTAGAGGCCAAAAACACAATACAAAAAAGTGCTCTGCATGCCTATGATCAATGCAACACTATTCACAATAGCCAGAATTTGGAAACAATAAAAGTGCCTGAGAAGAGATGAGTAGATAAAGAAACTATGGTATATTTTTGTGAGTTTTTGGTTCTAGGCTTTATCTTCTATTTTAGGAATAACTGCAGACATCTTTACAAAGAATCCTGCCTTCCATTTCAATCTAGTGCATTTCTTGATTGTATAAACATTTTCCAAACTTTGTATGATACTTGGAATTTTAAAAAGAAATGTAATTCTTGCCCTCTAGAAGTTTATATTTAATTGAAGTAAATCTACCAATAGACACACAACCACCCCAACCCACCCCACACACATATACACAAGAAATTCCTAACTCTGTTTAAGTTGACTTAAATTAGTTATTCTGTAAGTCATCGATATTTTTATATATCTTTATTTAAACACCATGATTACAAACATGTTTGTGGTTTGGTTTTAGTTATAAAAAAGAACACCCCCTTCACCAGTACAACATTTCCACCACCGATTACCCCAAACTCCCTCCTCCCCCACCCCTTGCCTGTATTCGAGACAGGCATTCTATGTCTCTCACTCACTATCATTGTCATGATAGTTGTCAGTGTAATTATTTCTCTAAATGGACTCACCACTCTTTGTGGTAAGGTAAGCCATTAATATTCCCTTCTAAATCAATTCTTTATTCATTGAGACTAATGGTATGAGTGATTTGGGGCATGATATCTAGAGTTTGACTTCTTGAATTCTAATGGAATCTATCATTGACATCATTGATCTTTCAAGTACACGATTTACCCACCTGCAAAATGAGATATATTATCAACATAATATTTTTAGATCTCTGGGTTTTGAAAATTAAACAAGTATGTAAAAGATTACATATATTGGCACCTGTTAAGGATTATGAATTTAAAGTATTATTTGTCACCTTATTCTGTTCTTTCTTCTTCACCCTCATCCCTTCTTTCTCTTCTCCACCAACCTCTCTGCCTGTCTTACCTCTGTTTTGCTATAAAGAGTATTACTTAGGCAAATTCTCCTCCTGGATCCCCAGTCTACCCCTCTCCCATCAGATGCGTCTAACTTTCAGTGGATAAGAGAGAATCTTCTTTCCTTTTTACTAGAAAAAATATCACTGAAATTTCACTGGACAGTTTAGATATATGAACACCCCTGAAGTCTGCACTGCCTGTATCACTTACCTGATACAGCACATGAGAAAGAAAGAAAGGCTCCTTGAACTAAGAATAGGGGGATAATGATTCTTTGGATTTGTGTGTTTATCAGTGGACAATATACTAGGCCAGCAAACCATCTGCATGCATATTTAAATAATCTCCCAGAATGTGCCATTAGGCTCCTTTCAATGGTTTCTTCTATGAATATCAGTAGGTAGGAATATTCAAATGAGGGGACAAGTTTACAGGCCTCTTTATTGTAGAAGTATAGTGCTATTGAGTAAAAAATATGTGTGTGTACATACCTTCTAAACCTAGCTGTTTACATAATATCTATGCCCATCCTTTCTATTCTTTCAAAGCAACGAAACCTAACAGCTAATGCATTAGGCAGAGATAGCTGTTACACTGGAGATACCCTTCCTTGTTATTCTTCCTCACCTAGTTAGAAACTTTGGAAGGCTTCCCTCTCTTTTTATTCCTATATGTTATTGAATACTAATTTTACCCATAAAACTTTCTCACAGGAAGTTCCCCAGTATCTACCAGTGCAATGTCCTTTTACTAAAATCTTAGCAATTGGTGGTACTTAGGGAAGGTAATGAGGTTAAGGGAAGACAGAGATGTGATGTGACAGTGAAGGGTAGCATCAGAACTAAAAAAAAGGCAAGATAAAATGGAACAAGTTGGGGAGCAAAGTCAAAGGGGCCTGTTTATGAGCATCTCCAAGAGCCCTACTAGCTAACCTTCTAATTTGGAAACATGGAAATGTTCCATCCTTAACACAACCTACATTCTGCTTTGGATAGTTCAGCATAATCCCTTACAGTTGGCAAAATCCCTCAGCTTTCCTTAGACTGATAACCAGATTTTCAGTGGATCAGAACTCTCAGTACTTTATATTAATATCAAAAAATAAAAAAGGAAAATGGGGATTCTGGTAAAAATTCAAAACCCACATATGTAATAAGAATTTGCATTATAAGCATTTGATACCTCAATTAATCATTTGAGCTATTTTTCTCTGCATTTGTAACCACTCAATTATGAATGATCACCATAAAGTTTTCTATATTCATCAGTGTTGCATACATAATTCCATTATGTTTATTACATAACGTAAAGAAAATTTTGGACAAGAATAAAATGTTGTCACCAGGCTGTTTCAAGTGGTTTTAACTCTACATAGAACAATGCCTATACTTTGACTGTCTAAATACCTATGCAACTGTAACATGGATTAAACAGCAAAGGACCAAGATTCTATAGATGCCTGTTCAGATGAAAAGAATGAAAGGTAAGTACATTTACTAACAATCATTAAACTCAATCAAGGTAGATGTGCTTACTATGAATGGGAAAGTTAATCAGTTTGGGAAATTGTTATACTTCGATGGCTTCAAGCTGGATGTCTAAAAGGTAGGTCTTGATTATGTCAGGTATGTCAGGTATGTCTACAGTCTTCTAAAATATTAATATCATATTTCATTCTCTTTATTTAGATTTTTCTGGTAGCTAAATTGGCAGAATCTTCATTATGAGTGCAGTAGGAAAGAATTCTGTATTAAATCCACCATTGATATTCATTTTTGTCTTTTAGATGAAATAATAACTTCATGTAATAATTCTTCATGTAATAATTGTATACAGGTATATGTTAGGCAGTGTTCTGGATCCTAGGGATTAGAGGTGAATGAAATGACTGGGATGTTGACAGGAACTATATTAAAAACAAATAGATAAGAAAATATTAGCTAATGTTAAGAAGTATAAAGTTGGATGAGTTAAAGTAAGCAATGCAGCTCTTTCAGATTGCTAAAAAGATTACTGAGGTTTTTGAGGTCTGAATAAGCTTCCATGTGACAGAGATCAGAGAATGTTCCAGACATTGAGATGGAGTTAGAGAGGAACACCTATTCATTCAAATGTTCATTCAAGAATCATTCTCTGCACCCCTCTGTTTTATACATTGGGGTTCAACAATAAATCAAACAAAAACTCTATTTTGCAGCACCTACTTGCTAAGGGTGGAATTGGACAATAAATAATAACCATATAGATAAGTTACATTTCAGACAAGAGTTTTAAAAACTACTGTTAAAAGTAGCCATGCTCTTCTATATATGTTAACACCATTATAACCACGTTACCACAAAAATTAAATGCAAATTTAGAGTAATGCACAGCTTGCCAGAAGGAAGTTGTATAGAGATAACAAAAATGGCAGGGGATAGTTATTGGGTCAAGGTCAGATTAATCGGAATTGAAGAGATAAATCTTGAAACATTTTGAATAAATTAGAAAGGAATAGTCAAGCAGTTATCTGGTTGTAGTTTTAAAATTTGGGCTCTCCATGATTTATAGGATTTCACACACACAATATTCCTTCATAACACCTTTCACCAGCGTCTGCTTCCCTTCACAATTGTTTCAGTGCCTACTCCCAAA
>PVKC010038519.1:0-12841 GCA_004027635.1 Crocidura indochinensis
GTGCTTTGTTTTGTTTTGTTTTGTTTGCACAGGCACAGTAATATTGGGGAGATTAGAAAGGGAGTTCCCTTGGCCTAAGAGATACAGGTTTTCTCTGTCCTTGGCACATACTGTCATAGTAATAACTATAGGCTCCATACATGCTCTTTTTCACTCCTCCAGGTCTTTTTATGGTGCCAGGTAACTTTCTGCTCAGTTGTGGATGATAAAATCAGAACTCTGTAACTAGAGGTCTTGGTATTTGCACAGGTCATAGGATGAAGCCTACAATAGAGTCTTACTTTATAGTTCTAGAAGTTCTGTTCCATCCCTGTTGTTTTAATCAGTCTTCTGTAATTGGTAGTCTTGGTTTTTGCACCCATCCTAGGATGAAGCCTAGAATATAGTCTTTTATTATGTTTCAGAAGCTCTGCTCAGTCGCAGTTGTCACAATCAGACCTCTGGAATTAGAGATCTTGGTTGTTGTACAGATCGTAGGCCAAAGCCTAGGCTAAGGTCTTTCTTAATGGTCCCAGGATATGTTTTGCTCATAGTTGTCAAAGTCAGTCTTCTGTAGTTAGCGAACTTGGTTTTTGCACAGATCAAAATCTTCTGATTTCATCCTATTGTTAGATGATGAGATAAGACAACCTGCTCTTAGATCAAGTTGTTGCCTTTTTCTCATTGTCAGGATGTCTATCAAAACTGGTGTATGATGGTGCCAAAGCAGTATTGAATTTTCCAGGGGGAGTTTGGTTCTTGGTGCTATTGCAGAGAACTGTGTCAGTTCTACCTGAGATCTAGGGTTTGGGATTGGACAGTTGCTGTCTGATCACATGGAGTCTAAGTGGAGTCCACATAACATATGTTCAGGGTGAGAGGCATCCCTGTATTATGAAATGTATGAGTTCTTATCCCTAGTAGATAAGAGCTTATTTCTTTATGTAAAATTTCCCCTTTTTTAGTATACCTTTGCAAAAGGAAATGGTACTATATTATATTACTGGTGCATTTTGGGATGGGAATTCAGGCTACACCATCTCTGTGCCCTGATTTTGACCTAAATTTTTATCCCAGGCAAGAATTTTTTTGGTAGGTTTTTGTACCAAGCAGAACCAAAACAGGTGAAGTTCAGGAAGAGTATATATATACATATATATATAAATTCATATATGTACTAGAAGAAATAATAAAAAATGAATTAATAAATGATTAAGAAAATAGTGATATAAGAAACTACCTTACACTTGGGAATAAACAGACTAAGAGGTAGTATTATAAAGGTATTAAACATATAAAGGAAATATAAGTCTCCATTAAGTCTTTTGAGATATTCTTGTAGGGGTTGAAATCCAGGGCACATTTTCATCACACACCCTGTCTTGTTGAGTTTGAGAAAAAAGAAAAGAAAATGATGCAGTGAGAACATGGTAGAGACAAGAGTTGTCTCCTGAGTGATCACACTGAAATGGAGGATCTATTTTAGAGTCACTGTGGGCCTCAATTTGTCAGACCAACTAGACACAATTCACTTGAGAGTAACTAACTTCCAGATTTACTGGTTTCTTTTTTTTAAATAATATTTTTCATTAGTACAACTTAAGCTCTTCCCCCAAAGAATGGAAAATCAGATAAGTGGAGGGAATTTTTCTAAGCAATACCTTTCTTTTTTTTTTTTTCCTATTGCAACCATTTCTCCTTTAGAGGACATCAGTCCAATGACCTGAGAAACTCATCATGGGTTTCCTTTTTTTTTTTTTTTTGCCCTGGATAATACTAGGACACAAAAGCAAAGGCTTATTTAGGGTTTCTCTGCCCCACCCCATATTAAAATCCCTTGCTTTAAGTAATTCAAAGAAGAGACACAGATCTAAAGTGCTTGTGCTTGATGATGTGGACAGTGATGCGCTTCTTTTGTGAGTTCAAGATCATCCATCTACTCACTGCAGGGGTCCTTAGAAGGTCCCAGCGGCCCTTGTGAGAACTCAAGTTGAACTGGATGAGCTGGGATGGTCAAGTGACGGGTGGTAGATGTGTTCCTATTAGGTCACACGGATATAAAGATAATAGCTTCTAAGCACAAGTGCCATGAGGATGCTTTTTGAGAACATCAAGACCATTGGATGAGCTCTTCAAAGCCACCTGAGTGTTCTCTTTTCTGTGAGGTCAAGAAGTCAATCTGGGGTGTGGGAGTGGTGGTGCAAGAGGTAAGGCGTTTTCCTTGCGTGTGCTAGCTTAGTATTGACCACGGTTTGATCCCTTGGCGTCCCATATGGTCCCCCAAGCCAGGAGTGATTTCTGAGTGTATAGCCAGGAGTAACCCCTGAGTATCACGTGTGACCGAAAATCCAAAAGAAAAGAAAAGGAAAGCAAAGAAAAGAAAAAAAGAAAAGAAAAAGAAGTCAAGCTGGATTCAGACTGCTGACCACCAGGCTGCATTTTCAACAAACTTCTGTGTCCACAGGGACAGCCACAAGAAAGAAAGTTAACTGGAGCGTATGTGTGTGTGTGTGTGTGGGGGGGGGTTATGAGCAGGAGGGGACACTGTGATGGAATTGATAACTGTAGAAAGCCATAAGGACTGTGAAGTACAGGGGTGATGTATGACAGTGGAAACACGTGGTTGGACTGAGTGGTTGAATGCTCCTCTCCCTTATCCCAAATTCTAAATTGTGAAACCTAGTATCATGACATTTCTATCTTTCCCATTTTATTTCATTACACTTTGTAATTAAATCACCATGAAATGCATTGTTACAAAGTTGTTCATGACTGAGTTTCAACACCCATCCTATCATACCATTTTAATGAGAAATTGGAGGAGTCTTCTGGAGAAATGTCCTGTGAAGATTGTACTTTACATAAAGACACCTGGGAAAATTTAATAAATCAATTAGTTCCTGACTAGCTCCATATATGTGGGTATTTATGAATTCTACCAGTCATCAATTGTTATATTTATATGTCATAAATGTCTTCAGATATGTTATAGATGCATACATCCAGGTTATATGTGTATATAATATATAAATTATGCATTTATTGTACATGCATAATATACATATACCATAATTTACTTTTCAGAGCAATTTGAGGACCATAACAAAGTTGAACACAGGATACATTTCCTATATACATCCCAATCCTAAATACACACAACCTTCTTTATTATTGACATCCAAACCAGATGTTGATTGTGACAACTATGAGCAATGATGATATATCATAACCACCCAATTCTGTAGTTCACATGTAGGCTCATTCCTAGTGTTGTACGTTCCATAAGTTGAATAAGTTCATGATGCTGTGTATTTACCATTATGGTATCATGCTCTCAATTCTTCTATCATTATAAATTGATTTTTGTAAAGTGTAAGATCATGGTCCAACTTATTCTCCTGCATGTCTAGTTTTTCAAACACCAACTATTGAAGAAAGTATGCTTTTCTCATTATAGATTCTTTGTGCTATTTGTAATCTTTCTGACTCTTTTGCTAACAATGAATTGTCCATATATATGGATTTCTTTTTAAACTGTCTTCTGTTTCATAATAAATTGCTATGTTTCGTCTCATACCTTTGCTTTTGTTACAGTCATTATTGTGATATTCAGCAGATTAGGTTGCAGTGCATGGGGGGGGGGCGGGCGACATAGTTGTTATGTTAAGGGATTACAATGGTAAAGTTGGGATTATACTTAGCACCCTGGAATAATGTGATGATCTACCCCACACCAAAAAGCTAATGGTATCATGTCTGCAAGGTAGACACTCTACTATATCCCTGGACCTTACATACTGCTTGGTTAGTATTGCTTTATAGTATAGTTTGATCCAGTTATATCTGACCAGTTTAAATAGTGTTATAGAATCTTGCTCTTGTTTCATTTTTCATTTCCCTAAGAGAGTTTATATTGGTATATGTTTATTTTCCATCTGTTCCATCTTTGGTGAGAAGTCTGCTAAGACCTTTGGCACACTGAAAAAGTAGTGAATTTTCTTCTCTTTGCTCTTTACGAATTATTTGTGTATTTTAGCTAGTAGTTCTTTATCACATATGTCTTTTGCAATTATTTTCTCCCAGTCTGTGATTTCAGTTTTCATTCTCTTGACATCTTTCATGGGGCAGACTTTTAAATACCCAAGTGAAGCCTACTTTGTCAATTGTGTGTGTGTGTGTGTGCGAGAGAGAGAGAGAGAGAGAGAGAGAGAGAGAGAGAGAGAGAGAGAGAGAGAGAGAGAGAGAGAGAGAATGAGTGAGAAACCTTTGCTGTTTATGTGAAGAATGGTGGCAAAGTTTGGATCATTTGTCTTGCATGTGGCCATCCTCAGTATGAAACCCAATACTACATGGTCCCTGGAGTATTACAGTATAGGTCCTGAGTACTTCTGGGTATTGTCCTGAGTCCTTTCCACCTCCCCCTAAAAAAATAGTAGTTGCCAACATTAGGTCATGTAAGTTTGTTCCTACATTATCATTTAGGAGTTTTACAGCTTTGCGTTTTATATTTAGGTCAGTGATTTCATTTTTTTTGTTTTTGTTTTTGTTTTTGGGTCACACCCCGCAGTGCTCAAGGGTTACTCCTGGCTCCATGCTCAGAAATTGCTCCTGGCAGGCACGGGTGGGGGGGGACGGACCATATGGGGCACCGGGATTCGAACCGATGACCTTTCGCATGAAAGGCAAACGCCTTACCTCCATGCTATCTCCCGGGCCCCAAGTGATTTCATTTTGAGCTCATTTTTTTGTAGGGTGTAAAGTCATGCCTAAATTCATTTTTTTGTAAGGTTGGGTTGATATTTTATGCTTGTTTGTTTTTATGAGGTTTTTTTTGGTGGGGTATGTGGAGATCCAATTTTTCCAGTGCCATTTGTAGAAAAGACTTTGCGTCAGTCTATTCTTTTTCCTCTTTGTGTAAGGTCAATTGAGTGTATGCTTCTGTTTCTGAGGTCCCTATCTTGTTCCATTAATCATTGTGTTTATTCTTTTATCAAAAATACATTAATCTTGAAATTAGCTCATATAGTCTTTCAGCTGTTTTTCCCCTACATATTGTGTTAGTTATTCTAGGTCTTTTATACTCCAGATAAACTGAAAATAATTTTGCCAAATTCCCCCAAATCACTTTCTTTTTTTTTTTTTTTTCTTTCTTTTTTTTTTGGTTTTTTGGGTCACACCCGGCAGCGCACAGGGGTTACTCCTGGCTCCATGCTCAGAAATTGCTCCTGGCAGGCACGGGGGACCATATGGGGCACCGGGATTCGAACTGATGACCTTTTTGCATGAAAGGCAAATGCCTTACCTCCATGCTATCTCCCGGGCCCCCAAATCACTTTCTGAGATTTTTATTTGTATTGCACAAAATCTACATATCAACTTTGGGAGAATGGATATCTTCATAATATTAGTTCTTCTTACCTGTTAAATCTCCATTTATTTATTTATTTGGTTTCTTTATGAGCTTTATCATTTTACTCATATACCTCTTGTACATGCTTTACTATATACAATTAATTCTTTGGGGGGATACTTATATTTAGGTATAGTTGATACTTGTTAATCCCTTTGTTGATATACAGAAAAGAAATTTATAGCTATTGCTACATAAATTGTCCTTATATCCTAATACCTTACTATAGTGGCTTATTAATTCCAGAAGATTTATGTTGATTCTTTCTGATTTCCTACATAAAAAATCATGTTGCTTTCAACATGTTTACTTCTCCCCTTATATCTCTTCCTTCCTTTTCTTAGCCTATAGCATTCACTAGGGCCATCCTTAGGATATTGAAAGTGAGTGAATGTGAGGGACACCTTTGCTTTTGTCTTGATCTTAGTGGGAAAGTTCCTCTTGTCTCATCATTAAGTAGGATGTCAGCTACAGATTTTGGGGTAGATATTTAATAAGTCAGACTCTGAAGTACTCAAGTAGCTTCTCTAGAGAGCTGAATACTTGGGCACATTCCAGAATGATCTTTTGCTTACTCTTTGCTAGAAGCATGAGGCAATTTTTCTCTAACATTCACTCCAAGGATGGTTAAAACTCACCAAAAAACTTACTCCCACAGAACTCAGTCCCCTTCTAGAGTTTCTAATCTTGCTATTTTGACCTCACTGCTTCTTCAATAATCTGTCTCCCTCCCTTGCTTTGGCCTAAGACTAATCAGGGGTCCTTAAACTTTTTAAACAGGGGCCCAGTTCTCTGCCCCTCGGACCATTGGCGGGTCAGACTATAGTAAAAACAAAAATTATGAACAAATTCCTATGCACACTGCATACATCTTATTTTGATGTGAAGAAACAAAATGGGAACAAATACAATATGTGGCCTACGGGCCATAGTTTGAGGACCACTTCTAAGTTATTGTCCCTGGGCATCTCTCCTCCAGTTAAATTGGGACTTTCAGTACTTCATTGGCCTCTCCCAAGGAAGTGATTTGCTTTGTGACCTCACTTTGCCTATGGATCTAGGAAGGTCGGTCCATTTTCCAGTTTGTTCTGCTTTTGGCTTCTTGCTTGTATGCAGGAGTTACTTCTGATCTTACCATATATAATTGAGTATAAGCTGAAATTTTGTGCCCAAACCTCGAACTTGGCTTATACTTGAGTCATGCAGGTTATTTGATTTGGTGCAAGTGCACGCAGAGTCCAGTCATTTTGTGCCATCTGCTGGAGGGGGCGGTGCTTCAGCTCAGTCAACAAGTCTCAGCTGAGCTGAAGAGGTAGGTGGCTGAACTGAACTGAACTGGATGCCACTGAACTATTAACCCATAATATTCTGTGCTTTGTATGAGACAACAGCAGTGATGATGGTATCTGTGAACTCAGTGATGATGACAATGTCTATGCTGATACCCTCACATCAGATACAGCTGAAGCTCTGTTTGGACATACAGATGATGAGGAGGAAGAATTCAATTTTGAAGGATTTTAACCATTGTAATTTAGTTTGATTACCTGTTAAGCTATGGTTTTCTGTACTTTATTTAAAGTTTTAAAGTTATTGTTGCTTGTTTACAGTTTTTCTTTAGCAATAAATATTGAAAAACATTTAACCTACTGATTCTTCAATTATTGTAATTGTTTTGGGTATACATATTTATTTTTGAAATTTACCAGTGGCTGCTGCATTTTCCAGCTCAGCTTATATTTGAATCACTAAGTTTCCCCAGTTTTTAGGGTAAAATTGGGGGATTGGCTTATGCTCTGGTCGACTTATACTGGAGTATATATGGTATATGTTGACTGGAAGCCCTTATTGACAAGTTAGCCTCCATTATTCATTTTTTCTCTATATATGTTAATAAGCAGCCAATTATTAGCTGCCGTTTGAAGAAAGTTTCTGCAATGAAAAAAAAAAGAGTCAAGATAAACAAATAGAACTAAACTCTATTTGAAAGTTACCAGAAAATAGTTAGGAAACAGAGGAAAATTGGGGGACAGGGCATACCTCGCAGTGCTTGGGGGACCATGTGGTGCATGGGATTGACCTCATCCCCCTGCTTAAAAATGGTGTTACTAGGGGGGCCGGGCGGTGGCGCTGGAGTCAAGGTGCCTGCGCTAACCTAGGACGGACCGTGGTTCGATCCCCCGGTTCCCCATATGGTCCCCCGTGCCTGCCAGGAGCGACTTCTGAGTGAATAGCCAGGAGTAACCCCTGAGCGTCACCGGGTGTGGCCCAAAAACCAAAAAAAAAAAAAATGGTGTTACTACCCATTGAGATTATGTCTCGGCCCAATTACATTTTCTGGAATTAATATTGTTAAATAAATAAAAGAATATCATACTTAAAAAGTGTTAGAACAGTATGCATGGAATAGAAATGAAGACAGACTAGTAATAATTTTAGTACACGGAGACTGTTTAATATGTGATATTACTGATATATCCCCCAAATTAGAAACTATGAAAAATAGCTATGAAAACTATGAAAAAAGAGGGGCTGGAGTGGCGCAGATGTAGGGTATTTGTCTTACATGCAGCTGACCTAGGATGGACAGCAGTTCTATTCCCAGGCGTCCCATATGGTCCTCTAAGCCAGGAGAGATTTCTGAGCACATAGCCAGGAGTAACCCCTAAGTGTCATCGGGTATGATCCAAAAAAAAAAAAATATAATAGAAATTAGGAAGATCCACCTTTAATGTTTAATATGAGTGTGAGTTCCAAAAAGAAAATGGTAGGAAACAGAAAAATTATCCTACAAATGGCATATGAGTCCATATTTGAAGGGTCGACATTTTGAAGGACCTTTTATATAATTTTTGAAATTTTATTTTATTGAAATCATTGTGATCTATGAAGTCCTTCAAAGTTGAATTTCAGATGTACAGTGAGTCAGGGTCATTCTCATCACCAGTGTTGAGCTTCTTCCACCAATGATCCCACATTACATCCTATATACCACCCTTTGCCCCCTTGCCTGCCGGTATAATAGGAACAAGGGCCTTTTAAATAGAGGAGGATATGACACTGTAATTTGAGCATTATAAAGGAAAATACAAAAGCTTTGAGTGAAGATTTGATGACTTACACTCTTTCATTTTGTCTTTTGCCAGGGGGGATCACATCTAGCAGTCTAGGAGCTACTTCCAACTCTCTGCTCATAGGTCATGCCCAGTGGATACTCTGGGGACCCTGTAGTACTGGGGCAGGAACCCAGAGCTCGGCATTCAAAATATGTCTACCAGCCAAGAGCTACTCTCCAGCTTTCAAATTCATTTTAAACAAAGAAATTTCCATTCAAATGATTCTTCTTATTGACTGGAATGCTGACAAATAGAAAGATAGGTAATAGCTGAGGTTAAAGAAAGTCTGGGAAGACCAGAGATCCTTTGATCTCTTGGTGTCCTGAAATGAGTAAAATTATTCAGAGGAGCAGTCTGTCTGTCTGTATGCAAGAAATGAAGAACAGGTCTCCCTAGCCCTTTTGGTTTGATTATAAAACAAGTGAAAATAAGGCACATATCAATATAATAAATCAATATAAGATTTAAAACGGACTTAGCTAAACTCTGTGTGTATATATATATTTATATTTATGTACATATATATTAGGTCTGTTCTTTTGACTATAACATTCAGGATAATAATGAGTTTTGAAGGGAAAGGGGGATTCTGATTAGCAGACACACATGGCATATGAACTTGGGAGATGCTAATGAACTTTGCTCTTTTGATCTGCTTATATAACCACTCACCACCCAATTGTTTATTCTATTACATCTACTTATTTTATGATTTTAAGTCAATAAAAGTATACATGCACATAATAGTAAGAATTAAGCAAGTCTGAGGGGGAACCAGAGAGATTGTATAGGTAGGGTGCTTGTCTCATATGAGGCTAATTCCTGGTTCCATTTCTGACACCACATATGATACAAATAAAAGACAAAAAAAAATCCCTAGAAACCTCAAAACTCATATTAATATATGCATGGTTTCACTTAGCCTTGAAATAGGTAAACTATAGTGTGTTCTGTCAGACGTAGGTGCAGGATACAGGACTCCTTTTCTGGGGGACTGGGATGTGTCCTGAACACTCAACGAGTTGTTTCACTGATCATACGCAAACGACACCAACTCCCTAAAAGTTAGACCAATGCAGGACAGTACAGCAGGTAGGGATACTTGGCATCTCGCATGGTCCCTCAAGCCTGCCAGAACTGAGCCCTGAGCACCGCAGGTATGGCCCCCAAAACTAGAAGAGGAAAAAAATAGTTAAACCGACCAGAAATTTAAAATAAAATATTGGTTTCTGTGGGACTTCTACTTTGTCCCACCTCTGTGGAAATCCAGGTTGGGAAATGTGATACGTCCACATTCCCGCGTGGTCCCAGGCGTGGGCTGGAAGTTTCGTGCACGCTGTCCTTGATCAAGGCAGGCGGTAACGGTTTCCCTAGGAGGGTATAGTGGGGTGTCTTTTTTGGGGGAGAGGATGGCAGAACTGGAGCTGAGCAGGTGGACTCAGGGGCATACCTAAGCCCAGAGATCATCATGTCCTAGAACCTCAGTAAACCTTCTTCCTCGGCATCTCATGTCCTCCACATCAAGGATGTGACCAGGGGACCAAGCTGCGGGTCCTCTGGTCTCCCTCCACCAGGACATCCCGACATCCCATATGGTCCTCTAAGCCGGCCAGGAGTGATTTCTGAGCGTAGAGCCAGGAGTAATCCCCGAACCTCTTTGGGGGAGTGGCGGGGTGGGATGGGGGCTGAACACACTCGATGCAGCTCAGACTTTTCTTGCTATTCGCAGGGCGCGAGAGGGGGCCGCAAATTGGGGTGGGGACCCCAGGATGAGCCGCGAGGGTGCAGAGGGCGCCTCTCCAGGTCTCCAAAGATGCGTAATGGCGCGCGGCCACCTCTCCGCGCTGGCGCCTCGTCTTCGGAGCCAGACAAGCGGAGTTTGAGTCCTGCTTAGGCCCCCCAAGACCTCGGACTCAGGGAGTCTGGGGTCTGGAAACCCATCACCCCCTGGGCTCCAAGGGCGCACAAAGCTGTTCCCTAAACCCGACAGCCACGCATTTCATATCATCACAGCGGCACCTCGTGGCCCAGGGAGGCAGCCCGGTCCGACCCGGGCTTGCGGTGGGAGTTGTGAGTCGGTCCCAGAGCGCCGCCCCCATCCCACCTCCATCCCACCCCCGCACCCCTGATTACCTGGGTGGCCTATTCGGTTCACTCAGCTCTTAGTCACTTAGTCCTATCCTGGGCTGGCTTCGGTGGAATCATTGCAAATATCTTGGATCACCCAGTTAGAAGAAAGATTTGGGGTTTGGGCTAGGACAACCCTGCCTCGGCCTTGGGGAGGGACCGGGAGGGGGGAAGTTAGGAGCCTTTTTCTGAATCACGTTCTTCCAAACAGGGAACAAAGACACAACCAGGAGTGTCAGAATTACCTGGTACTTCAGAGTAAGCTGTTCACTCTTTGTCTATCTGGTCCCTGGTGCCTGAGGGTCTCACTGTTGTTAGCCACCAAAGTGACCTTTCAATAGTCCTCAGGGTCCACTCTCCCCTATGTGCTCTTGAGAGTTTTAGCCAGTGAAGGGAGACGCACTCCTCTTCAGAGGGCATTGCCTGTTTTCTTTATAAAGCTCCCCAGAATGAGGAAGCCAAAATCTCTTTCTGGTTTGGGGATTCTTGTGTTGAGATTCCCAGCCTGTGAAGATGCTCGGGCTGTGGGATTATCTCTCCCTCTCTAAGATTCTGCATTTCTTCTTGTGTTTGTTCGGTTTTGGTTTTGGGGGGCCACACTGGTCATAATCCGGGGCTATGCTCTGATTCTATTCTCTGGAGTGACCCCTGTCCATTCTCAGTCACTCAAAGGCATTGCCTTACCTCTTCTCTCTCCCACTCAGAGACTCTCTGTGGCCTTTTTGCTTCTTAGGGGGCCATGGCTGAATGCTCAGAGACTTGGCAGGCCTTCAGTGTGCAAGGGCCACTTTCTGGCCCCCTCAAATTTCTCTACAGCACAAAAGCATGCACTTCTTTCTATTTGGGGGCTACATCCAGCACTACTTAGGGATAACTTCTGATTTCACTTAGGAGATAGGGCCTCTGGTACACTTAAACATTTCTTTCAATTTAATAATAAATATTAGCATTGACAGTGCTCTACGTATATACACTCTCTCACAGAATCTTTGAACCAGCCTTATGAGGTGGGCACTAGTCTTCACCCTATTTTCCAGACAAGGAGACAGAGGCATAGAAAGGTCACATTTATTTTGGCCCAGTGACACGGCTAAGAAAGTCAAGGAGCTGGCTGGGATTTGATCCAGACACCTGAGTATCCAGAGAATTCTCTCCAGCATCTATCCATCTGGTCTGTTACTTCTTCTGTCATTTCTTAAGTCTCACGATTGAGGTACAAATCCCCTCCCTGTATTTGTCCGTCTCTTTTTCGTGATCCACCATGTCTGGTGCCAACTAGAAAATACCTATCCACACAACTGAAAATGCTTCACATTTTCCCTTCAACCGAGACTGAATAAGGCTCTTGTGCTTTTTCTATCCCGTGAAGATGAGGTTGTCCCTTTTCAATGGCTGAAAGATCTTTGAGAACTGAGGTGATCTCGTGCTTGTCCACAGATTCATGATGTGCTTCTCTCACTCAGCCATCTGCCTAGTAGGCCCATGACAAGACAGGTAGAGGAGGGTCAGGGCTGGTTGAGAAAACAGCCACACTGACCATGTGGGACTCCATTTAGAGACCTGATCACTGCAAGGAGTAGCCAGAATGTTCCACCCTCTGAGAGATTATTGTTCCTTTTGGTTTGATGGTCTGGTATTTGTTTCCTCTAGCTTGATCTTGAGCCTGTCTTTCCTACCTCAGGGGTGCAGAGGATAAGGAGCTTCCTCGCTTTGTGTGAAGCTTTATGTGAAGTTTTGTGGATGAAGGTGACTATGGGAGCTTTGACTTCCTTTCCTAGAAAGTGGGCTCAGTGCGGCTGCAATCAATCACCTGCTATAGGATCAGGTTCTGAGACCCTCCTTTCTCTTAGTCTGGACCCAGCTCCAAATTCAAGCTCAAAGCTCTTTGCTAGATACTTCTAGAATGACTAAATGGGGATAGATAGGCCCATGGCTGAAGTAGATAAGGTCATGGCTGAAGGGGACACAGTACATGTGTGACTACTTTCTATGAAAGGAGCAGACTTATTTCATTGTTCCTTCCAGAAAAAGGAAATGACTAGCCCACAGTCATAAGAACACAGTCATGGGAGCACCTAGGGGTGAGATGAGAAACTTCTGGAAAGAAACAGAATTATTTCTGAGAGCAGAAAATAATTTTTCTTGTCTCTACGTGGAAAATGGGCCTGAAAAAGAAGAGTTTATTTTTTTAATTAGTCTTTTTAAAAAA
>PVKC010038520.1:0-12466 GCA_004027635.1 Crocidura indochinensis
CAGTGAAAATATTAGACCAATAACAGGTCAGGTGTGTAAGATATGGTAATATACATTGCTAATCTAAATTCACATGTCACAAGTTCTTTAAGCCTTGATAGAATACCTATTAATTAACATAGTGAACAAGACACTTAGCAATTAACAGTTTTTCTGTGGAAAGTATGTGCTTGTACAGCATTACAGCCAGTTTTTTTCAAGATGCATTAGCATTTGCGGTTTTTCATGTCATTCAACTACATAGTGATAATAAATGAGAGCCTTTCCACCACCAGTGTTATCCTCCCTTCCTTTCTTTTCCCAAGCGTATATTCCCTTTTTTTTCGTTTGCATGGACCCACCAACGTATGGAGTTATGGAAATTAGAAACTTTGGCCAAAGTACAAGGAGACCCTAACCCTGGAGTTTCCTGACATAAGACCATTTCTTGGCTCCAGGCAAACTAGTTTGTCCAATTCGGGTCATTGACTGAACCAATCCCGGTCATTGTTGAACAAAACTTGCTTAGAAAGATATGAGAGTGCCCATACAGTTATATTTTCACAGACTCTGTTGTTGATCTCACATTTCTGTATAGAAGGTCCTGGCATCTGTATATCCTACAATGAAGTCAGGATGGTGCAGCGCGGCATCTAATAATACTTAACTTCGTTAAGCATCAATGTTTTCCCCTCACCTATAAGATGATAATAGTATTTCAGAGACTTGCTCTGAGATTTAGGACACCAAAGGGAATTATTTAAGGAAGTCCCTGACATGAGAAAGTAGCCTGATAGTCTACCTTGGAATTGGTGTCATTGTTGTATAGAACTGCCTGGGTCCCTCAGGTGAAGCCCTGAACTAGGGTAGCAAATAAGTGGCTAAAGTGCATGTGGTAGGTGAGTAACTCATCCACAGTTGTACATACCATGGAAGAATAAATGCAAAGCCTGTTTTGTGGCTCAGTTTCCTGAGTGTTGTCTGAAATCGAAGAGTAGAATAGTCTGCTATATCCTGTGAGCAAATACAGAAGATGCAATGCATCAAGCCCTTGGGTCACTACTGTTTGTAAGCCAGAGAGAATATCTTCTCTTGCAGTATTCCCTTGGGCACCTTTTAAAAGGAAGATGCTAAGATAATATCAGGGACTCTGCAGCTTGGTCATTCAGCTGACTGAATGACATGACTCACTTCTATTGGTATGTTTGTTTTCACCCCAGAATCTTCACTCCACAGTGCTTTCTCACCCCCCTCCTTCAAGTAGGCTCACATTCAAAAATGGGGCTGCCAGAGAACAGTCATGGAGTGGGGCATCATGCTTTGTTATTGTAAAAGAAGACCTGAGGGCCACAACTTTCACTCCAGGGCTTACTTTTTCTCTTTTTTTTTTCCTTCCAGTTTTTGGGCCACACCCGGTGACGCTCAGGGGTTACTCCTGGCTCTGCACTCAGAAATCACTCCTGCTGCTCAGGCCCGAGAAGCACCACTCTGTCCTATTTGATTTGCTCAGTGGTGAATTTTTCTGGGGAAACTTGGAAGGCAAATGGTCCTCGGAGTCTTGGTGATTTAAGGAGTGCCAATAGGGCTAACAGGAGATTCTGAGACAGCAACTTTCCTCCTCGTGCTGTAAGTTATTTCAGGGCCCGGTGGTGAGCCTGAGGGGGAATTATGGTTCTTCCTATCTCCAACTATCCCTTTCATAGATCAACAGCCTCTGTGTGAAGGGACAGGGCGGTGGGGGAGGGAGGGAATTGCTTTTTGACCAACTATGTGTGAACCCCTTTCTTACATTCATTTGAGGATTGGTCTTCCCAGAGGATGTTGACTGGGGGATGTGACTTCGCTCCCAGGAATTGTTACTGAAGATCTGTGCTAGAGCCTAGAAACTTAAAGTCTTAGAGGCAGGGAGTGGGTGGGAGGCACACACAAAAGAAAACTGCAAGATCCAATTTTAATTATATGGTATTGTTGTTTAATCAAGTCTTCAGTATCACCTTCATTATTAAATTTTTTTGGGGGGCCACACCCGGCGGTGCTCAGGGGTTACTCCTGGCTGTCTGCTCAGAAATAGCTCCTGGCAGGTACGGGGGACCATATGAGACACTGGGATTCGAACCAACCACCTTTGGTCCTGGATCAGCTGTTTGCAAGGCAAACACCGCTGCGATATCTCTCGGGCCCTCATTATTAAATTTAACTTACATGGGACACTTAAAGTATCCCTTGAATTTTTTTCTCCTCTGAAGAAGTCCTGGTTCTCACTTTGATGCATGTTCTCTCCCTTCACATTTCTCTACCTTTCTTTCAACAAAAACTATTTTGCTTCACTTATAAAGGTTTTCGTATTCTACAGCTGTCACAGAGACACAGAGATTAAAATGCCCCAGAATCATAAGGCATCATCAATTTCATAAATTACAATATTTCAATAGAAATTGAAAACTACAGTTCATTGATAATGCAATTGAAAGTTATTCTATGTGGGTCTCCTGGGGGTAGCTTAGAACTACGAAAGGAACAAACAAATGGATGACAAGTCTCTGTCCTCTGCAGATCCCACTGTCATGGTTTCATGAGGACATGAAGTTAGTGGGAAACTGTGAGTTTCTTCTCTATTTAAGTCTGTAGATAGACCATTTTTTTCTTTTCTTTTGTGACTTTATTTTTCATTCCATAGGATATCAGTATGGCATTGCGTTTGTGTAGATGTAGTGCTATGGACTAAGCGTTTGTGTCTTCCCACAGTTCATCTTTTAGACAGGGTTCTGTGAAGAACTGGGCAATTAAATGAGGCCATCCGGATGGGGTGGACCCTAATCAAGAGAGTTGGCACCCTTGTGAGGAAGAGGTTTAAGGACATAGCAAGCTCTGCAGCCCCTATTTCCATTAGTTCTTTTGCCCGGTAGTTCTAAAGGGATTCTGCAGTGCTCATGCTCATACCTAGGAGTCCTACAAGCTAAGTGTGTGGTCGAGCCTTTGAGCCATCCCTACTGACCCCTGTTTTGGAAGAAAATTACTCTGCATAACCCACACAAAGGAATGGGTTATGTTCTCCTCCTTGAGAGAAAAGTATATAAATCATTTATGAACTGCTTACATGAGCTAGAGCTCTTCTTTTCCATTTATTAATTTGTGTATTTATGTAATATTGTAATTTATAGCATATATTAAAACCAATAAACACTTATGGCCATCTGATTTAGATTTGGCTTCAAAATCATTGGTACCTTTTTTACTTTATTGTTCAGCACTGTGAATCCAACTCCAGACCCTGTATGTGCAAAGCAAGTGCTTTCCACTCAGCTACATTCCCAACACATAGATTTCCCCAGCTTTGTTCAGTGACTTTCAACTTTCAACTTTCATGTGACTTTGCATGTGCTTCTCAATATAGGATTTTTAAAATAATAGTTTTTATTTCTGAGTATTTTCTCATTTTTCTGTTATTACAGAATACTCCTAGTTCTTTATTTCCTACCCCAATTCTAAACATTGGGGTAGAAAATCAATTCCGAGGAGCTGATTAATTTTTCTAGAGAATGATGACAGAAACTAACCCTTGGGGTTCTGGATGTTTACTGCTACTGGAGAATCTGGTCACAGGGTTAACTCTTGAAAAGCACACTTTCATTTTCTCCTTCTTAGCCCTTCTTAGGTTCCTTTACCTCCTTCTTAGCTCTCACTAAAGTCAATTGGCGAGTTACCTGTTTCCCCAAAAGGCCTTGCAATTTTTTTTTTTTTTTGGTTTTTGGGCCACACCCAGTGACGCTCAGGGGTTACTCCTGGCTGTTCACTCAGAAGTTGCTCCTGGCAGGCACAGGGGATCATATGGGGAAACGGGGGATCGAACCGCGTCCGTCCTAGGTTAGCTCAGGCAAGGCAGGCACCTTACCTCCAGCGCCACCGCCCGGCCCCTGGGCGCCACCGCCCGGCCCCAGGCCTTGCAATTTTTCATCCACCCTCACTTCCTTCCTCATCACCATCTTTTCTTATCTTTTTTTGTTTGGCTGTTTGTTTGGGGGCCACACCTGTAGTACTCAATTCAGTGCTAAGGAATTTCTCACTGTGGTGTTGGGGATCAAACCATCAAGCCCAGACCTTTTAGAACATGCCCCTCAACTTTTGTTTTGTTTATGGGCCACACTCAGCAGCACTCTGGGGTTATTCCTGGAACTGTGCTCAGAAATTACTCCTGGCAGGCTCGAGGGACCATATGGAATGCTGGAGACTGAACCTGGGCCGGTGGTGTGCAAAGCAAAGGCCCTACCCACTGTACTATTGCTCTAGTCCCTCACCTCAACTTTTAAAGCTAACTCTCTAGCCCTCACTTTTATAAAACTGAAGTTGGCAGATGGGGAAAATTAGTCCCAGGAGGGAAAAGAAATCTCAGCTAGGATTAAATGGTTCATGAAAAAATTGTGCTCTTGGGTAAGGACATGAGGTTGATTGCTCAAGCCAGTACTTCGATAGATTTTTCTTATCTAAGATATTTGTCTAAATAACCTTCTCCTGCCCTCATTCAGAAACCTATCAGGCATCTTGATGAACTGGGTTTGTCCAGGTTTTGGAAGCTCTCTAGGCTTGGGAAGCAGTAAGACCTATACTGAAAGCTTAGCTTCCCCTGTTTGATCACAGAGCCTTGGTGATCACAGAGACTTGTTTCTACATGGCAGGACCACCTGATCGTTTGACCACTTAGATAAAACATGACCACAAATGTACTTAGAGCAGCCCATATACCTAAGGGACCCTCCACGTGTATAGGAGATTTTGGAAGCTGTCTAGTGCCTGAGCTGATAAATCTATCTGGTAGCCAGAAGCCAAAAGGAAGTTTCCCTATTGCAGATCTCTCCTTGTCTCTTTACAAAGCAGGACATCCAGCAGAAGCATCTCTAAAGGAAGGAACTTAGGCCTCCAAAGCAAAATCTGTTCTCTGCAACTCAGCCCATGGGGAAGCAATGGAAGGCAAATGAGGCCCACCCAAAGGGTCTATGCAACCAGAGGGGCAGGGTGTCTAGACTTGAGCAGTTAAGACACTGGCTCCTGTCAATGATGAAAAGAGGAAGGGTGTCTCCGAGGTTCCCATAGAGGCCTCTGCCTGTTGGTGAGGTGAGGGGAGCTACAGAGAGCATGACGAACAAGGAGGCCTCTGTCCGTTCCTGCCTGGGGCCTCGGGCACATTCACACTGAACATGACAGGGCATGAAACCATAAATCTAGGGGCTGTAGGCATTCCTGAATCCCCTCCCAACTTCTTCAAGGCCTGCTCTGGCCTATCCTCTGCCTGGAGGAGTCAGGAGACTGCATTCAGTTATACTTTTCACATACTTTTCACATCACCCCAGGAGGGTGGGTGCAAGTGTCTGCTCTGCATATGTGAGGGAAATTCAGACCATGATGGGGATTATCCCCTCTCTCCACAGGAATATGAATGGAAATGGGGTCCCTCATAGGAGGGGTTTGGTTGGAAACAGCGTGGTCCTGACCTGGGACCAGGGCAGTCTGTGATAAGAATCAGAGAGAAAATATTTTATTATGTTGGGTTGAAGGGTAGGGTCACACCCAGCTTTACTTAAGATTTATTCCTGGCTTTGTACTCAGGGCACAACTGGTGGTACTCAGAGGACATGTGGGGTTCCAGGGATCAAACCCAGATCAGCTACATCAAGGCAAGTAAGTGTCCTGCTAGCTATGGATGCAAACTCTGAAAATTGTTTTGTATTTCAAAAATTCATGATAATTTTCTTGCTGAAAAAAAGTTTACTCATAATTTGCACTATCTTCAAATACATGGCCAACTATTCTCTATTCCTCTCAGTACTAAAATATTCATCATTTCAATGAATTATGGGAATTTAAATATTAATATGTGGCCAGAAAGCTCTGGAATAGAAGCTTTATTGTTGAACTGATGGAAAATCCAGTCAGGCCTCTTTTGGGATCCTTCATCCTTGCTGCCTTAAGTGGTCCACAAACTGCAGTTCACTTGAATTTTTTGTTTTTGGACGATGCTCAGGGGTTACTCCTGGTCTGTGCTCAGAAGTCAATCCTGGCAGGCTCAGGATATGGAATGCTGGGGATTGAACCCGAGTCTGTCTCTGGTCGGCTATGTGCAAGGCAAACTCTCTACCATGGTGCTATCACTTCGGCTCAAATTATTTTTTCTATTTGGGGTGGGGGGAAGCACAACTGGCAATGCTCAGGGTGTGTTTCTGACTCTGTGCTCAAGGATCACTCCTGGCAAGACTTAGGGACCATAGTATGAGGTTTTGGGAATTGAACCTAGGTTTGTCACCTGCAAGGTAGTCCTCTACCTACTGTGCTCTGTCTTTGGCCGTCATTGGAACCTTCTGCACTACACTCACATGTTTTTCTCTCCTCTTATCTCCACCTCCTCTCTCCAAGTCTGTCTTGCAGCCTGCTGCTTGAAGAACATGCTCGAATGGTTCCACCTGCCTGTCTCCGTGTTCTTCCTGGCAACATTCACCTATTTTATTTATTTGTTTTATGGGAGGGGGAGCATACTCGGTGATGCTTGGGGGTTACTCTTGGCTCTTCTCTCAGGAAATAATCCTTGCAGTGCTTGTGGGGGGTCGGTTATAGAGAGGATGCCAGGAATTGAACCCAGTTGGTAGCATGCAAGGCAAGCATTCTACTTGCTCAACTATTTTTCTGGACCCTTCCACTTCTTTAAATTTTACTCTCAATACAGAAATGCACCTTCTTTTAGAGGGTTTTGACCTTGTACTCATCCCCAGACCCTGCCAATATGCCACCTGTTTTGAGGAATCCAAGAGACCAGGCACTGACTGCTGACCTCTTTACTGACCTTGACGGAGGAACTAAGGAGGAGCCATCCTCAGGGTGTTGGCCCAGGTAGTGGGTGAAAGTGAATTCTTTGGAGATACAGGATTTGCTTTTCAAGAGGGTGGAAAAAACTGGACTTCCCCTTCACAATACACCCCTCATGCCATGCATGGCTAAGAGGTGTATATTGTGTAGTTTATACTGTGTATGTGATGTTTACTGTGTATGGTATATAGTAAATGGAATAGTATATGGGCATATACTGTGTAGTGTACACTTGGTGGTATAAACTACATAGCACATGCTATGTGATATATTCTCTGTAGTATATACTGTGTGGTACATACTGTGTAGTGATACTTTTTGTTTGTTTGTTTGTTTTTGTTTTTTGGGTCATACCCAGCAGCACTCAGGGGTTAAGGTAAATGCCTTACCTCCATGCTATCTCTCTGACCCCTGTGTAGTGATATTTTTGTTTGTTGTTTAAAGTCTCACCCAGGGATACTCAAGTTTTACTCCTAACAATCCTTGGGTGATAATATGGGATGTTGTGATCAAATTCAAGTCAGCTATGTGCAAGGCAAGTGGCCTATCCACTGTACTATCTCTCTGGCTTTACTTGTCGTATATACTGTGTTGTGTATACTGTGAGGTGAATACTATGTAGTATATATCCTATGTTGTATATTCTTTGTGTGGATGAAGGTGTATACTATTCTGCAGAGTAGATGAATGTGGATGGCTTGGCTTTGTTTTAGGTTTCAGTCTCTTTAAACCCCAGTTTTCACCATATGGATTTCAAGCCTTGATCTAATCAAAGACACTCACCAATCTCCATTCATTTTAACACTTCCAAACAATCAGGAGCTGGCACCCTGAGCTGTGCTTGGGGGACTTAGGGGTTCTCAGGTTCTCTACAGTCAAAGGGTAGGGTAGGTCAGCATCCTGCTGTAGTCCTCACATGTGGCCTACAGATTTAGTTTTCCGAGTCTCCCCAAAGCACTGCTGGTTCCTTGCTTCATATATTCAAGTCTGGGAACTTCCAAACCAAAATACTCCTGGAGTTGGGCCATCTGGGGTCCTAGTGTGGCCAGAAGTGGTTCTTCCTTATATCTTTTCCTGGGCTTAAAGATGCCACTCTTCTCTTTTCATCTTCATACTTCACTTTTCCTGTCTTTTTCTTTTGGGGGGAGGGATTTGGGTTTTGGGTCACACCTGGCAGCACTCAGGGGTTACTCCTGTTTCTGTTCTCAGAAATGCCTCCTGGCAGGCACAGGGGACCATATGGGATGCTGGGATTCGAACCACGTCCGTCCTGGATTGGTTGTGTGCAAGGCATAAGCTTTACTGCTGTGCTATCTCTTCAGCCTCACCTTTCCTGTCTTGACTCCACTTTTTTCCCCCGGGATCAGTGATATGGGACTTTGATCTTCCCCAAATTCTTATTTATTTAGTGAGTTAGTTTTGGAGCCACACCAAACAATGCTCATGGGTTATTCCTGGCTTTTCACTCAGGAATCACTCCACTAAAGATTTAATTATTTATTTATATTTGATTTGGTAAGCCACACTGGAGATGCTGAGGAACTACATCTGACTCTGCATAGGGGTCACTCCCAGGGTTATTTGGGTGACTATGCAGTACCTGGAATTGAACTTGGGTCTTCTTGCCTGCTGAGCATGCATTGGAGGCATCTCACTAGCTCCATATGACTTTTAAAATCTTATACCTTCAAGTGCGTTTTGAAATACCGGTAGATGGGAGTCTATGAATTCAGATGGGGCACCATACAATTCCCAATGCTAAATGCCTTCTATCCTACTTTATGGTTCTTGGATCTTCCTTTTGTCTAATGAGTAGACCTCTCTTCTGTAAATGTACCTATAAGAACCCTGATCTTTTGAAGTTGTTGCCATGATTACTTGCATGTGGATTTAACATAGCCTAGCTAATAGTAAACACATACAGAAAACCAGAAATACTTAAATCAATGAAAAGGAGGAATGGGGGCTGAAGAGGTGCTGTCTTAGACATAGCTGACCCAAGTTCAATCTCTGGTACTCCATAGCATTCTCCAATCCCTGGCCAGAATGACCCCTAACTCAGAGCCAAGAGTGAACCCTGAGCACTGCTGGTATGGCCCTGAAACCAATTAAACCAAATCAAAGGATAGGGAGGACCAGAAAGATAGTTCGATGGGCTGAACACTTTCTTTGCATTCAGGAGAGTTCAATTAGGTAGCACTAGAACCCTGGATTCAACTGTGTTTAACCCCAGTACTATCTAGTCCCCTGGGTACCACCAGGAGCAATCCCCACTCAAAAACTCAGAGTCTGGAGTAGTCTCTGAACCTTCAGGATATGGCTTTGATAGACAGACAGACAGACAGACCAAGAGAAACAGACAGACAGACAGACAGACAGACACACACACACACACACACCCCACCCAATGTCATTCAAGGACCAGCTGCACTAAGGTGATAGGCAAGCATGGCTTCCCAGGCCTGGATGGGGAACACCCGAGGGCACTCTCCGGATGCAGCACACATTGCTCCCACAGCACCCAGCGTAGGCCTGGCTGCAAATGAATGAAGCCAGTGAGGAGTGCTCTGGGCCCCGGCCATGCTGGGCAGTGTCTTTCATGCCACTTTCCGTTTGGCCTCACCTCTTCCTTTATCCTGCTTTTAGCCTAATTTCTTTCAAGGCTCTGGCATGGGTTTCTGAGTTCATTTTCACGATCGCTTTAAATATTTGTTGCTGTTGGCATGCCAACATGGGACCTAGCTAAGGAGGTAGAGGAATTCTCCAGTTCTCTGGGTCCTAAATGTGCCAGAGGCTAAGGGGGAGTTCTGAGAAAGTGCTAGATTGGGTCAAGCTAAAGTGCTTTCCTACCTAGTTTAAGGAGCCAGGAATTTTGGCCAGAGTCAAGAAAGTGAAAAGACACAGTGGGGTGGGAGGGAGTAGGGATAGATAGCCTTCCAGGAACCCTAGGAAGCACCTCTGATGGAAGAGAAAGGGGCAGTCAAAGCACTAATCTAGGAAGCAGGGTCTGTGTCTCCCCACTTTCCTTAGTGCTAAGGAGACCCAGGAGCTTATGAATGCCTAGGTAAAGGAGAATGAAAAAACTCTGATAGTCTGGCATGGGAAAACTAGGAAGTCACAAGAACAAGCTCATGGTCAATGTTAGGGAGACACCTCAAGGGTTATAGACACATGTCTTGCAAACTCGAGGCCCTGAGTTTGTTCCCTGGCATGGCACAGCACAACTAGAAGCATCAAGTGAGATCCTGGTGGTCCCTAACCCCACCACATCCAAGCAGAAATGTGAGAAGCTCTGTGATAACAAGAAGCTCTGTGAAGAAGAAGCAAAGGAAGGAAGGGACCTCAGAGACCGACCCTAATTCCCTTTTCAACTTATTTATCAAGAAATAGAAGCTCAAAGAGAAATGAAATGACCAAGACCCAGGTCATTGTGTCTTCCTTTCAGAGCTCCTGACCCCTCAGGAGCCAGAGAGGAACTAGAATTAGTTTCTTCTGTTTTTTTCCCTCCTCCCAATAGTTGTAAATGGAGCCAAAAGCCTCTCCTCTCCTTGATGAATTCTTGCTGTCTGCCAGATCTTGAGCTGGAGAATTCTTCATGTTTTATCTCCTCCTAGAGTAACCGTATGAGAATTTATAAAGTGGACACAAGAAATCTTGTGTTAAAGAAGGAGCAACGAAGGTTCAGAGACAGAATGATTTTTTCGAGCACTGAGGTCCATTTGCTAACTTAATATGGCCTGACACAGGCCCTCCAGTTTCCAACAATTCCTGGTTTCTGAAACCTGTAGCTGTAGGCTCACAGGAAAGAAAAGATGTGTCAGTGCTTCTGGCTGAAAAATGCAACATGGTGTCTTCCCCACAGAGAGACAGGTTAACCTGAGGCAGGTTAGCTGGTTCACTGTGAACAGGCTTTTTTCCCCCTAAAGACTCTCTAGGTCCAAAGAGGCCTGTAGGAGTAGGAATAGAGCCAGGACCTGGGTGGGACTGTGGATCCAAAAATGGATTATAAGAGGAGGCAGCTTGGCAGATGGAGACTTCCTGTTACTGACATCCATTTGCTTCCACACACTTGTGTTTCTAAAGCATTAAAAAAAAATTTCTTATTTAAATTTCCTTATTTAAGCACCATGGTTACAAACATTCATAGTTGGGTTTCAGTCATAAAATATATACCCCCTTCACCAGTGCTACTTTCCCACCACCACCAATGTTCCCCATATCTCTTCTTACTCATCCCTTACCTGTCTTTGAGACAGACATTCTATCTCTCTGACTCTCTTTCTCTCTCTCTCTCTCCCTCTCTCTCTCTCTCTCACACACACACACACACACACACACAATCATTGTAATGGTAGTCTAACACAATTTCTACCTCACCAAGTGGTTCTCCCATATTCTTGTGGGATTCTTACAAAAAGATGAGGCTACTATTTATACTTTATTAATTTTTTAGTTTACTTTTGTTGTTGCTGTTTGGCTCACACCTGGCAGTGCTCAGGGGTTACTCCTGGCTCTATGATCAGAAACTGCTCCTGGCAGGCTCAGGGGACCATATGGGATACTGGAATTTGAACCACTTTCCTTCTGCATGCAAGGCAAATGCCCTACCTCCATGCTATGTCTCTGGCCCCATATTTCTACTTTAAATATAGGCACACTGACCCGGAGTAAATAAGGGATGTACACAGAATAGTCTCACTCATCTTTGAGTTTTAGGAAAAATAAAATACACTATTATAATACACACAGATAATAATAATAATAATAACAATAATATCAATACACAGAGACAATAGAGATGGGGTCTGGAAGCTAACCACAAAGAGTGGTAAGGGCAGTTAGAGAAATGACTACACTACCAACTATCATGACAATGTTAATGAGGGAGAGAAGTAGAATGCCTGTCTTGAATACAGGCAGGGGGTGAGGGAAGAGGGAGATGGGGGGCATTGGTGGTGGGAGTGTTGCACTGGTGAAGGGCAGTGTTTTTTTATGAGTGAAACCCAACTACAAACATGTTTGAAATCATGGAGCTTAAATAAAGATATTATTAGAGAGAAAGAAAGAAGAAAGAAAGAAAGAAAAAAGAAAGAAAGAAAGAAAGAAAGAAAGAAAGAAAGAAAGAAAGAAAGAAAGAAAGAAAGAAAGAAAGAAAGAAAGAAAGAAAGAAAGAGGGACTGGAGAGCTAGCACAGTGGTGTTTGCTTTGCAAGCAGCAGATCCAGGACCTAAGGTGGTTGGTTCAAATCCCGGTGTCCCATCTGGTCCCCTGTGCTTGCCAGGAGCTATTTCTGAGCAGATAGCCAGGAGTAACCCATGAGCACCACCGGGTGTGGCCCAAAAACTGAAGAAGAAAAAAAAAGAAAGAGAGAAAGAAAGACAGAAAGACAGACAGACAGACAGAAAGAAAGATAGATAGATAGAAGAAAGAAAGTGAGGGGCTGGGCTGTGGCGCTGAAGGTAAGGTGCCTGCCTTGCCTGTGCTAGCCTAGGACGGACCATGGTTCGATCCCCCGGTTTCCCATATGGCCCCCCAAGCCAGGAGCGACTTCTGAGTGCATAGCCAGGAGTAACCCCTGAGTGTCACCGGGTGTGACCCAAACCCCCCCCCAAATAAAGTGAAAGAGAAGAGAAAG
>PVKC010038522.1:0-12739 GCA_004027635.1 Crocidura indochinensis
AAAGAAAGAAAGAAAGAAAGAAAGAAAGAAAGAAAGGAAGAAAGGAAGAAAGGAAGAAAGAAAGGAAGAAAGGAAGAAAGAAAGAAAGAAAGAAAGAAAGAAAGAAAGAAAGAAAGAAAGAAAGAAAGAAAGAAAGAAAGAAAGAAAGAAAGAAAGAAAGAAAGAAAAGAAAGAAAGAAAGAAAAAGAAAGAAAGAATGATTCAAGAAATAGTAAGATGTCTCATGGATCTAATAAGATCTACGAACAAACATTTTTAGAAAGCAGCCTTTTTAGAAAAGAGCAGACCCAGTAACTTCTTCAAGTTTATTATTTTTTCCCAGAAGCTAACAAAATTCAGTTTGTTTTATTCTTGGAAACCTCATGAAAATTCTCCATAGGATCTGGAACTTTATCATCATCTGCTCTGCAAGCTACACTTTTTCATCCACAGATTGTTAGGACAGAATTGTAGCCAGGCTCTGTAAATTCACTAGACTGTTTGCAGTTTTCTGACTTTCTCTTGGTTAATCATTTTGTCATCCTTTTGGAGCAGAAATGGAGTCACTTCTCTCTCTTTCTTTTTTAATTATCTGATGAAACTGTTCTGTAAACCATCCTCTTCTGTGTGTGAGCACTTCATGTCTCACTAGTACACACTTCTGCCTGAAATTTGATGAGTTGTTTGTTTGATTATTTATTTATTTATTTATTTATTTATTTATTTATTTATTTTGGTGGTGGTGGTGGTTCTCTGGCTCTGCACTCAGAGATCAACTTCTTGTAGGCCTCAAGAGATCACATGAGCCAGGGATCGAAAACCAGATCAACCACATGTAAGGGCAACTCTCTGTTGTACTATTGCTCCAGCTGACTTTTGGGGAGAGAGAGTGTTTAGAGTTCATATTCTATATAATTTGCCCATACAATTAGTATATTTGTCTCTCTTTTTTAAATTAAAATAGGTAGATAACAATTGCCACAAAATCTGTGGCTGATCATAGAAACTCATCAAGAGGGCTTTTACACCAAAGAAGACTGATTCTGTCATTCTTATCCACCTGTGCACAGGAATTATTCCTGGCTCTGTGCAAAGGATCACTCCTGGAAGGGTTTGGAAAGCCTTCTGTGGTGCTGGGGATTGATTCCAGGTTGGTCCTGTAGGGCAAGTGCCCCACCTGCCGTACTAACGCTTCATCCTCTAGTATTATTTGTTGAAAACACTATCTTCATTTGCTTGGTCTCTCTCTATCAAAGATCAGCTGAACTTTCTATGAGTATATTTCTAGATTTTGTTTCCCTCCATAAATCTATAGTGTATTCTTTTTTCAATATTGGCAATATTGTCTTTCTGTAGCTTTTTGATAAACCTATGATAAACCTAGGTAACACTATTCCTCAAACTTGTTATTTCCCCCTTAACATTACATTGGTTGCACTGGAAAAACAAAGAATGACTAATAGGAGATTGTAAATCATATTTTTTTGTAAATCATTTTTTTTTGGTTTTTGGGGCCACACCCGGTGACGCTCAGGGGTTACTCCTGGCTATGCGCTCAGAAGTCGCTCCTGGCAGGCACCGAGGACCATATGGGGTACCAGGGGATCGAACCGCGGTCCATCCTAGGTTAACACAGTCAAGGCAGGCACCTTACCTCCAGCACCACTGCCCGGCCCCCTGTAAATCATTTTTAAAACTTTTCTTGGCCTAGAGTTCTTTGCATATATAAAAAAAAACTTAATCTGAGTGTGGTCTTGGCTCTGGATGTTTCTTTCATATTCTTTTTTTTTGCGGGGGGGCCACACCCAGTAAGGCTCAGGGGTTACTCCTGGCTATGTGCTCAGAAGTCGCTCCTAGCTTGGGGGACCATATGGGACGCCGGGGGATGGAAGGGCGGTCAGTCCTAGGCTAGAGCTGGCAAGGCAGCACCTTACCTTTAGTGCCACCGCACCGGCCCCTTTTTTCATATTCTTATCATGGTCTTTAGTGGTTTCTCTTTTTCTGAGATGGTCCAACTTTTTCTGAGTAATGCTTCAGTTTTTTGCCTCATTTTCTTCATCTGCAATGGCACAAGATTTACATCTTCAAAGGCATTTTTTTCTCATGCCTTTGGCCTACTTCAGGGTTAGACAATTTCATCTTCATTGTATTATTTTCCAAATTCATTACCAACAACCCCACCCCCATCTGCCTCCAACATTAATATTAAGAAACTGGTCAAGTTTCTAAAGGTAAAATTCAACAAAGTAGCAGGAGAGGGCTTGAGTATGACTGGAGTCTCAGAATTTGTTATTGTTGTTATTATTTTGGGTCACCTTAGCATGACAGTACTCACAATTTATTCTTAATTTTGCACTCAGACATCACTCCTGGCAGGCTCCAAGGACCATATGGTACCAGAGATTGAAGCCCAGGTAGGCTACATGCAAAACCTTACCCACTAGCTCCTGGATTCCCAGCAATTTTTATTTCTCAGACGTATCCACATGGAATGGTCAGCAGTTTATTTTGATTTTCCTATCTTGGCACTGATTTTTTGTTTGTTTGTTTTTGTTTTTGGGCCACACCTGGTGATGTTCAGGGGTTACTCCTGGCTATGTGCTCAGAAATCACTCCTAGCTTGGGGGCATATGGAATCTGGGGGATCAAACCAAGGTCTGTCCTTTGCCTTTGGCAAGGCAGACACCTTACTGCTTGCGCCTCTGCTCTGACCCCTGGTATTGATTTCTATAGAAATTCCTACTGGGGGCTCTATTCTGGTAAGATGTGAGTTTTTTATTATCTTTGCTTTGAGAGTAACTATGGCTTACTCAAAGAAGTTAACCTAAGAGAGTTAAAGAATTATTTAAAATGTCTACTTTGAATTACCATAAAAGGATTTGGAGGAAGAGTCATTACCATTCCTAAATTTGACCTCTTCCTCTTTGTTCTCTCTCTCTCTCTCTCTCTCTCTCTCTCTCTCTCTCTCTCTCTCTCGTCATACCTGGAGATGCTCAGGGCTTACTACTCCTGGCTTTGCACTCAGAGGTACTCAGGGTTTAATCCTACCGCTGTATTCAGGGATCACTCATCACATCACTCTTGGTGTGGTTCAGGGGGCCATACAGTTTGCTGGAGATCACACTCAAATTCGCTTCATGGAAGAGAAGTGTACATGGCTACAGTCCTAAATCTGATATCCTAAGGGAATAAGCAACCTGACAGACAAGGGTAATAGAGATGACTGCATTTCAGGATCTCTACTTTCAGTGAAGGGACATTATAACCCTCAGTAATTGGGTAAGGAAAGAACAAGTGCATCAACATATTGATCCTTGGACCTTTAATCTTCTCTCTGTAGCTGCCATTGATCAAATTGAATTAGGAGCTGTATGGCAAGAAAAACCATTGATGTAGTCCTTATCAATCAGCCTCCCTGAGCACAGGAGGAGAAGGAATCTCGAGGATATATGGAAGACAGCCAGACTTTGTCACTGGACCCAACAAAGCCTTTGGCAAAGAGGAAACATTGAATAAGGCTGGAGAACAGTAGATATTAAGTCTTACTATGTTTACCAACTCGTGCTTATTTTTTAGGACATACCTTGTGAAATGTAGAGAATCAGAATTAATTTTTTTTTTTTTGGTTTTTGGGTCACACCCGGCAGTGCTCAGGGGTTACTCCTGGCTCCATGCTCAGAAATTGCTCCTGGCAGGCACGGGGGACCATATGGGGCACCGGGATTCGAACCGATGACCTTTTGCATGAAAGGCAAACGCCTTACCTCCATGCTATCTCCCCGGCCCCCGAGAATCAGAATTTAAAGGAGAGGAGAGACACAGTAAGTTTTACACTTTTTTTTTTGGTTTGTTTTTGGGCCACACCCAGCAGTATTCAGGTGTTACTCCTGGCTCTGTGCTCAGCAGGAGAGATAGTACAGTGGGTAGGGTACTTGACTTGCATGCAGCCAACAAAAACTACAAAAAGAAACTTTTTGTTCCTTGTGCGCCAATGTAAAATTAAAACATCCATGAGTGGCTGAGACCACCCCACTTGCCGTATTTTTGTTGTTGCTGTTTGTTTGTTTGTTTTTGGGCTACACCAGGTGGCGCTCAGGGGTTACTCCTGGGTTACCGCTATCTCTCTGGCCCTCCATGCTATATTTCTAACCCTTTAGGCAGACGGGTCTGAATAAGCAGGGTATCGGCAGAGAAATAATACCAAGAAAAAATACCAGACAGAAAAGATATTCGTTGGAGGGGCCGAAGTGGTGGTGCAAGCGCCCACACTAGCCTAGGACAAACCGGTGTTCAATCCCCGGCGTCCCATATGGTCCCCCCAAGCCAGGAGTGATTTCTGAGCGCATAGCTGGGAGTAACCTCTGAGCATCACGGGGTGTGTCCCCCACCAAAATATATTCCTTGGAGTCAGTCTGCTTTTTGCCTCTGCCATGTGTTCTCTCTCTGCCCCCTGCCAGAAATGCTTTCTTTATTCAAACCAACTCCCAATACAGGAGGGAGTCAGATACAAAAGTAACTACTACTGAGCTTTTACATATCAAAGGAAGGTGTTACTGGGAAGAGGAAGTAGGGTGAGCACCTTTGTTAACGATTTTAGCTAGGTTTACCTTAAACCCTGTTGAATTAAATATTAATTATTAAGTCCTTGATGGTGATGGATGATGGTGAGTTGGAGGGATGAAGGGACCTTTCTCTGCCGCCTGGGCATCCCCTCCAGTTGGCGGGGTCTGCAGGGTTCAGGGTGGAAATCATTCCTAGGCAGTCAGGTTTCCGGAGACACCAACTTTATTCAGGCCCTAGCCACCATGTGTGGCTCCTAAGCTTTTAACCTTTTAAGCCTGCTCCATAAGTAGCCCTGCATTGAAACCTGTCCCTACCAGCCACCTCTCTTGCTGAAAACCTCTCTCTCACCTCTTGCTCAATCTTCCCCAATCTATCTCCTGCCTCTGAGGCAACCCCCACTTTGCCTCTCAGCAAAATAGGAAGCCAAAGACCCCTCCCAGATGTGGGCAGATCTGCCTCTCAGGTGAGCAAAACAGGAATTTGGGGGAGGAGAGTAACACAACCCAATGAAACGATTTTCATGTACCCTTGATAAATAATGAATTCCAGAGAAAATGGGATAAATGTTTGATTCCCCAATACCATAAACACAAAGAACGGGACATTTAAAAATGTTAATGAAATCCCACTAATTAAGCAAGTGCTACTTTTCTGGGATGTTTAAAATCCTGCTATTTTATCAAGAAGATATTTTCTGGGGCCTGAGAGATAGCACCGCGGTGGGGCATTTGCATGCAGCAACTGCAGCAAACCGGACCTAGGAGGAACCCAGTTTGATTCCTGGCATCCCATATAGTCCCCAAACCTTCCAGGGGCTATTTCTGAGTGCAGAATCAGAACTAACCCCTGAACACTGCTGGGTATGGCCCAAAAACCAATCTATCAATCACAAAGTTTTGTTTTGTTTTGTTTTTAAAAAGAAGATAGTTTCTTTTTTTCCCTCTAGGATTTTTTTCTGGATGCAATCACCTAAATTCTCAGATTTCTACTTCAAGTCCAAACCTGTTCCTTATAACAAGAAGAAAATAGGAAATGCACCCCTGATAGAAGTGAAAATAAGTAAGACAAACAAACATAGGTGATTCTGCTAAAACTGAAAGACAGTTCACTAAAATGGCACAGCTAAGGAGCCAAACAAAGACAGAGACCCATAAGGGCTAAAGAATCCCAAAGTACTAGAAAGTCAAGACAAATCAGCAGTACGGCTGCATTAAGGACCCACACTGAGCTAACCGTAGGGCATGGATTAATTGTCAGAATCAGATTCATAACTCAATCAAGATTAGCAACTGGGTGCCGGGCGGTGGCGCTGGAGGTAAGGTGCCTGCCTTGCCTGTGCTAGCCTAGGATGGACTGCAGTTTGATCCCCCAGTTTCCCATATGGTCCCCCAAGCCAGGAGCAACTTCTGAGCGCATAGCCAGGAGTAACCCCTGAGCATCACTGGGTGTGGCCCAAAAACCAAAAAAAAAAAAAAAGATTAGTAACCGAGGGCTGGAAAGATAGCATGGTGGTAGGGCATTTGCCTTGCATGCAGAAGAAGGTGGTTTGAATCCCGGCATCCCATATGGTCCCCTGAGCCTGCCAGGAGCAATTTCTGAGTCTAAACCCAGGAGTAACCTCTGAGCACTGCTGGGTGTGACCCCCCCCCCACCCAAAAAAAATTAGCAACTGAAGCAGAGCCAGTTGACATAGCAGAATTAATGCTGAAGATAAAGATTGTATGAAAAGATGAGATGAGTGATAACTCTGGGCAGTAATGCAAAGAATGTCAGTGAAGTTTGGGATCACAATCAGAGAGATGATGACAAGACCATTAAATATAAAGGAAGAGTTAAATATCCTCAATGGGGCCCAGGAGATAGCATGGAGGTAAGGCGTTTGCCTTTCATGCAAAAAGGTCATCAGTTCGAATCCCGGTGCCCATATGGTCCCCCGTGCCTGCCAGAGCAATTTCTGAGCATGGAGCCATGAGTAATCCTTGAGCACACTGCCGGGTGTGACCCAAAAACCAAAAAAAAAAAAAAAATATATATATATATATATATATATATATAGCAGATCAATAACCTTTTTGGGTGCTGCGATTCTGTAGGTCTGCATGAAGAGTGAAGGAGTATTAGAGGTAATTTGAAGATGACCATATGACCATTTGATGAAATCCTTCTTAATGTATCACTGCATCACTGATCAAGTTGATACAATGGTTGCATGAGCATTATTTTTATAGATTAAAGGATAAGTAAGAATCCAAATGAAAGTGATAAAATTCTCTTTAGAGAACATTTTGTTTCATTTTGTTTTGTTTGGAGGCCACATGCAGTGATACTCAAGGGTTATTCTTGACTCTCTACATAAGAATTACTCCTGCTGGTGCTTGGGGGACCATATGAGATGCCAGGGATTAAACCCAGGTCAGCTGCATGAAAGGTAAGCATTTCATTCCTGTAGTATATAGATCTGGCCTCTCATTAAAGAGCATTTTAATGTTGGTGTGTGTTCTATGACCAGGGAAGACTGACAATAATTAGGTAGCCATGCCACCAAGTCTCATCAGAATTCCATGACCCTATGGCAGGACATCTCAGCAGAATGGAAAGAGCATTCTGTTAGGAAATCAGAGTCTCATATTCAGTCTTCTCTCCCTTAATTATTTAGATGGACTTTTGACATTTGTTAAACTTTCTTGGGCTTAAGATCCTTCATTGACCAGAAAGACATTGAAGTTTCCTCTCATTCTAACTTTTATGCTCATATATATAAACAATAAAGAAACTATTGCTGTTAACCTAGACATTACCAGGTTATTTTAGTTGCTAACTTGGTCTAGTCAGTAATAAAATTCAATAATCTACCTTCAAAGTTAACTTTAGGCAATTCACTTCTTACTTTTCATTTAACTATATATTCATAGTTGATTGCCACCATGTTCAAGTATTTGCAGTAACTATAAAAAGGGCAAAAGACCCAGACTGGAGGACTGATACATAGTACATGTATAGGGAGTTTTCCTTGCACATAACCAACTCAGGTTTGGTCCCTGGAGTGATTCCTGAGTGCAGAATAATAATAAATCAATAATAAGCTGAGAACCTCTATGTATGGCCCAAAAACCAAATAAACAAACAAAAAAATCTAGATTGTCTGAGACAAAATGTACCATCTATGCTTGGAATTTGAGTAAATCTCAAATTTGAATGATTTGAATTTGAGTGATTTCTCAAGTTATTGAGCCCTTGAAACCATAAGCTAAATTTTGGGTTAGAGATGATAGTAGTTCACTGGGAAAATTTAATTTTCTACTACTGCTGCTGTCTTTATCTTCTGTTTCTGTCTCTGTCTCTCTCTGTCTCTCTCTCTCTCTCTCTTTCTCTGTCTGTCTCTCTCTTTCTCTTGTATTTGGTCCACATCCAGGGTAGTTCTCAGGATTTACTCCTACCACTAAACTCAGAGATCATTCCTGACAATGATCAAGAAACCATATTATGGTACTAGGGATTGAACCTAGGCAGGCCACATGCAAAACAAATGCTCTACCTGCTATACTGTTGTTCCAGCCTTGCCTGTATTTCTTAATGGTCAAATTATCTAACCTTTAATTGTGTTATTTTTTATAAGTAGCTTTTCTAAGTGATGTCATCCCTTTTCCATATACTTTACTTCCTGGACCATAAGACAAAGAACGAAGAATGAGAGGATGACAGGCAGGGCAGGAGGTATTACAAGACACTTTTCTCCCTATATGTAATTAGCAGGTGTTATTTTGTTTTGTTTTGTTTTTAGTCCACACCCAGCAGTGCTCAAGATTTATTCTTATGTGTAGAGCCAAGAGTAAACCCTGAGCATCACGGTGTGGCAGAAACAAAAACAACAAAACAAAATTAAAAAAAAAGTGATATAATTATTTTTAAACTATCTGCAAGATTGCAGGGTTTTTATTATTTCATAATTCTTTTAGATTCAAATTGTGTGATCATTAGTTTGTTCTTTTTTATGAGCAATATTTCTTGGCATTTACATAAACACAGTTTAGCCTTTTTGGGAGGTGGACATCAGATGGTGCTCAGGGGTTACTCCTGACTCTGAACTTATAACTCACTCCTGGCAGACTCGGGGGGACCATATGGGATACTGGGGACCAAAAAACAAATGCCCTACCTGCTGTGCTCTGGTCCCACAGTTTAGCTTCTTTTTTTTTTTTTTTTTTTTGGTTTTTGGGCCACACCCAGTGACACTCAGGGGTTACTCCTGACTATTTGCTCAGAAGTCCTCCTGGCAGGCACTGGGGACCATACGGGGAACCAGGGGATCGAACCGAGGTCCGTCCTAGGTTAGCGCAAACACCTTACCTCCAGTGCCACCACCCTGCCCCCCAGTTTAGCTTCTTAACCTCTGAAGTGCACTTGGGTTTTTGAGTTGAGCTATTATAAATAAAACCTCTACAATCATTCATGTATGTTTTGGTAACTTATAGACTATTATATAAATATGGGGTCATATAAACAGTATCCCACATGGTCCTTTGAGCCATCCAGGAGTGATCCCCATACACAGAGCCAGTTAGCCCTGAGCACAATTGCATGTGATCTAAAAACAAACAAACAAAAAGTAAAACCATAAAACATTGAAAGAAACAAAAGGTCTAAATAAAATGAAGATATCCCTTATTTGTATATGGAGTAAAATGTTTAGATGGCAAATTCTGCCAAGTAATCTCTAGATTCAAAACATCAATTTGGTTTTGTTTTTTTTTTTGGTTACTTATTCGGTTTTTGGATCACACCCGGCATCGCTCCTGGCTCTATGCTCAGAAATCGCTCCTGGCAGGCTCTGGGGACCATATGGGATGCCAGGATTCGAACCACCGTCCTTCTGCATGCCAGGCAAACACTTTATCTCCATGCTATCTCTCCGGCCCCCTGATTTGGTTTTTTTTGGTTTTTGGGTCACACCCGGCAGTGCTCAGGGGTTACTCCTGGCTCCATGCTCAGAAATTGCTCCTGGCAGGCACAGGGGACCATATGGGGCACCAGGATTTGAACTGATGACCTTTTGCCTGAAAGGCAAACGCCCTACCTCCATGCTATCTCCCGGGCCCCCCGATTTGGTTTTTTAATAGAATTGTACAAGTTGATTTCAAATTTCACATGGTAATTTACTGTATCTAGAAGGTTCACCATGAAATGAGGGGCAGGGTGATTGGGAGATGGTGAAAAAAGGATGAGCACTTGTCTGGCATTGAAAGGGCCTCAGGTTCAATTCTTATACCATAGGGTGATGTCCAAGGGTGGAACGGTGGAGTGTTGGGAGAAGGGTGGGGGAAGAAACCCATAAATAAAACCGAAGAATCATTATGAGTCTATTATATGCTGACTGTTTTAGTCTGAGGAAGCATAACTTAAGAAACTTGTGGGGGGGGGCAAGGTGGTGGTTACTGGGTTTACATTAGTTAAAATAAAGTTGTGTAGGTTTTGGATTAGGTTAGCTTCAAAGAATAATATAGACTTCATGAGGGAATTAGGGATAATTGAACAAAAACAAGATTACTTGGAAAGGAGAAAGGGGAATCAATTCTGAAATGAAGTTACATTCCCATGCTATTTATAATAGTCAATTGCTTTTACAATAAATTGGTTGCTTTTATATACATCTCCAAAGGGTGTATCCACTGATCAGATTTCCTTTTGTTTATAAAGTCTAATTTCTCTTGCTTTTACGAATTAATAATAGAGGCCAGGGGCTGGAGCGATAGTACGGCAGGTAGGGCGTCTGCCTTGCACACAATTGACCGAGGTTTGATACCCAGCATCCCATATGGTCCCTTGAGCCTGCCAGGAGTGATTCCTGAGCACAATTAGGAGCCACGGTCAGAGCAATAACATAGTGGGTAGAGCATTTGCTTGCATGCAGCCAACCCAGGACTGACCTGGGTTCAATCCCCAGCATCCCATATGGTCCCCCAAGCTTGCCAGGAATGACTTATTAGTGCAGAGCTAGGAGTAACTCCTGAGCACCACCAGGTGTGGCCTCCCACAACCCCCCCCCATTTAAGGCCAGAGAGTACAATGGGTAGGCACTTGCCTTATATGTGGCTGACCTGGGTTTAAGTCCCTGCACACCATAGTCCCCAAAGGCAACCAAAAATGATCCCTAAGCATAGCTGTGTATAGCCCAAAACCAAAATATAATTAAGATTAAGGACTGGGAGAAGGGCGGGGAAAACTTGGGACCCCATCTAGGAGGGGACCCCCCCCCACACCCACCTGGTTTGGCTGCCTGGACTGCCACCCCAGAAGGCCTGGAGGCCGGGGGCCAAAGAGAGGACAGCTAGGAGCCTAACAAGGCCCCCAGCACACCCAAGTTAGAGAGAAGGCCTTGCACATGGGGCTTCCCCAAACCCCATGCTGGGTAGACCCTGCCTCCAGCTCAAGAGAGGATAGATAGAGAGCCAGAAGCCAGGATCCGCCCGCCCCACACCCTGTGCCCTTCCCACCCCAGAGCTAGGGGAAGGGCGGGGAAAACTTGGGACCCCATCTAGGAGGGGACCCCCCCCACACCCACCTGGTTTGGCTGCCTGGGCTGCCACCCCAGAAGGCCTGGAGTCCGGGGGCCAAAGAGTGGACAGCTAGGAGCCTATCAAGGCCCCCAGCACACCCAAGTTAGAGAGAAGGCCTTCCACATGGGGCTTCCCCAAACTCTGGGGTGGGAAGGGCACAGGGTGTGGGGCAAGTGGATCCTGGCTTCTGGCTCTCTATCTATCCTCTCTTGAGCTGGAGGCAGGGGTCTACCCAGCATGGGATTTGGGGAAGCCACATGTGCAAGGCCTTCTCTCTAACTTGGGTGTGCTGGGGGGCCTTGATAGGCTCCTAGCTGTCCCCTCTTCGGCCCCCGGACTCCAGGCCTTCTGGGGTGCTGCATATATTAAGAATATTCTGCATCCTTATGTTATTGTTTGTGTATCCAGAATGTCTATGTATTCTGCCCTTTCCCACTCCCCTACAAAGCTTATTTCTTACTCCTTTACTCTTACCCTCCCAAACACCACTAACCCACATTACTCTTTTTAACTTCAGTACTTCACAATCCTAATCACAGACCAACACCATGTATTGTGTTTAACAACCCCGAACTATTTCAAAAGACATACAATGGACACGTTTTTCTTCCGAATATTCTATGTGTTTATTCTTTGACATCTATAAATCTTACTAAATATTCTCTTGATGGAGACGGTTCTAACCACTTTTTCTCTTCTCTTTATGAGTTGTTCAATAAGCAATTCTGGTGATAGAGTTCCCCAGTTAATGCTTTCAATTGAACCATGTCGTTGAGTTTGTTGAACTTGTTCTTGTCCTCCCCATATTCGCCAATAACACCACATGGCATTGTTCCTTTTTTGCATAGACACATCAAAATGGAAAAATACTATACATACAAATAGGATTTTTTTTTTTTTGGTTTTTTGGGCCACACCCGGTGACGCTCAAGGGTTACTCCTGGCTATTCGCTCAGAAGTTGCTCCTGGCAGGCACGGGGGACCATATGGGGAACGGGGGATCGAACCGCGGTCCGTCCAGGTTAGCGCTGGCACCTTATCTCCAGCGCCACCGCCCAGCCCCACAAATAGGATCTTATTTAATAGAGATTGGAACACACAAATCTTGTAGTGTAAAGGGACCTTACACCCTGAACATTGACATAATGACCTGGCACAGGCCTCAGAAGAAAGGGCATTATCCATTCACCTCTGAACCATGGAATCCATCCACAAAACATCCAAGTTCTCTATAAAATCACCAGGAAGCAATCTTCTATCACGGAAGACCCTACCACGGCTCAGACATGGAACTGCTCAGAAGAGTCTTCCCTTAACAGTGAAAAGACTAACAACAACAAGGACCTGCTTACTGTATAGGGCTTCGTGCATTGCCCTTTAATTATTAGGTGAGGCAGGAGGATGCTCCACATCCTGACTTCAATGCAGGATATGCAGATTCAAGGATCTTTGATACGGAAACATGATACCAACAACAGAGACTGTGTAAAAAATAAAAGTGTGTTGGCACTACAATGTATTGGATTGGACTATCTAGCTTGCCTGGAGCCTAGAGTTGGTCTTATGCCAGGAAACTTCAGGGATAGGATCTCTTTGTATTAGGCCAAGGTTATTTCTTTCCATGCCCCTCATATTTTGGTGGG
>PVKC010038523.1:0-12758 GCA_004027635.1 Crocidura indochinensis
AAAAAAATCTCAGATGGTCCCATCCAAGGTAGAATAGATGCTCTGTAGAACCTTAGTTGTAGGGAGGAGATTGTCTGAGGAGGCTTCAGATGCGTTATTTCACCTGCCAACAAGTTTCATAGTGATAGTAGGGGATGTGGGGAGGGCAGGTTTGAGCCCCATTCTTGGCACCTTGTCATTTATAGGCCAAGTTGTCATTCCCACACGAAACCAGAGCTACCACACTGGCAGTCTGCCAAAATAACTGATGACTTGAAGCATCTCCTATGTCAGGGATTTGGGGTATCTCCCCTTCAGTCTTTGCTATCTGACTTATGTTTATAAAATACTTTCCAGAATTTTACTGCTCTTTGGGGGAAAATTTTGCTTTGTTCCTTGCCAGGCACCTTCTCTCTCTCAAGTCATTAGCTTGGTATATATTCTGGGTGATATATTTATCTTCCTCTTTTGCTACCTATTCCCATGAAGACACCGCACCCTTAGCCTTTTGGTGATCTTCAGGATCTATATTTAAATTCATTGGTCATTTAGTGGGAAACATAGGAAGGAGGAGAATCTGGATCTTAATCATCATCTTGCTGGACAAGTTTTTTCCACCTCTTCAGAAGAATACGCCTGTAACTGGGTAGGTATTTTGTATGTATGTATGTATGTATGTATGTATGTATGTATTTTGATCACAGTCAAACTTTCTTTTTATCTCATACAAGCCTGTATGCATCTCTTGATGAAAAATTTATCTAATCCCAGATTCCTGTGTTAGTATAATTGGCTAAATCCAGTCTATGAGAACCACTGACTTCCAATACACCTAGAACTTGATTGAACCATGAAATAAAACTTGCCATCAGGAGATGGCAGAGCTAAATTCTTTGGGATTTTTTTTAAATCATCCTCTAGATTATCTAATCTACTAGCAGTATTTTCAGTTATACAATATAAAATAAAACCATCAGATTTTTTGCTTAGGGATATGAATTAATTGATGGCAGAAGTCAGCCAAGAGAAAGAATATGTTTTGATAAGAGTCTATTGATCAAGGAATTTTGATACAGGCAAGTCACTGATTTCTAGGTGACTGGAGGCAAGATATTTTATTATGACAGTTTCAGCATTCAATCTATAAAACTTTTTTTAATGAATAATGTTAATCACTAGCAATGTACTTGGCACAAAATTAGTTGGGATTATCGCATAAAATGTGAAGTGGGTAATAAACTGATTTTATAGCTGAATAGTATTAGATCGGAACTTTCTTATAGTATTTCCTGTGTTTGTCACTTTTGGAACTTCAGTAATCTTTTTGACTCTTTCTTTAGAAAATTAGGATATCAGTAGTACCTACCTTACCTTATATTTACTATAAAATTAAATGGGCACCAGTAAAACGACTAGCAAAGAGCTTTAAACATATGTACTCATTAAATGGTAACTATTATTATTATTGTTATTATTATCATCATCACTATTATTTATTTTATGTAACTGCTTATTTCTCTTCTGAGTTCTCATTAGCTCTGGCTGTTGGGACAGATTTTTTGTACTGTCTGAATTAATTTTGTGTGTTTAAGACGCCTTTATGCTCAGCTAAATCAAAACACAGAGGTAAAGCTCTACCTGACCTTGTCGGTGATTAGCTTTTGCTTTTTCATGCATGAGATTTGATTATCTTTATCATTGTCTTAGCTTGTGTTATCTACATATCATAAAATTATCCCAACCTTTTAATATCCTGTCACAAGCATTTATCTTTTTGACCTTCAATGGGATTGTGTAAGTTTGCCTGATCTTGGATACATCTATTTATCTCATGAAAGGAAAAATTAATAGTATTTACAACACTGTTGCTCAGATGCCAGGAGTATTGATTCATCCTTGCCACCAGATGGCATTATAATAGAACACATTCATTATAGTTATTGTTTACTGTCTAGGAAGACAAGCCATGAAGAGATAGGAGCTAAGGAGTAGCTAAGGATGTGAAACTAAAGGTGACTAAACTTCTAAATAAGAATATTTTATAGATGTAAGGGTTGAATGTTTGAGTGTTAGGTACAAAGGGTTGCTCCAAAGGATGCCTGGAGACAGTATTTAGTTGACATGTGAAATTCTGAGTAGGAATGAGACAGCAGAGACAGTGAGATTGGAAAGGAAATAATGGACTTATCTAAGAGTAGGTTGTCTTTCAAGAGTAGGTAAGTTTTCCTGGTTGTCTCTAAAAGCAACAGAGTTTAGTTTTTCTGATAAAGCCTAAGATTTTCACCTAGAATTGTTCAAATAGGGAAGCAGAGGTGTGTGTGTGTGTGTGTGTGTGTGTGTGTGTGTGTGTGTGTGTGGTGTGTCTGTTCATTATGTCTAAGAAAACTGTTAGCATGCAAGACAGCCATGAGGCAGAAAGTAGATATTCAGAGTGGGGATACAGATGGGCTGCTGCTATCAGGTGAATCAAATCTTAGCCTACACTGAATTATCTATTTTTATGTTGGCTAAAATCAGTTGTAAGGGTAGGCTGATATGACTCAGGGCACCAGATGTAACTGCTGTAGCTACCTAATAAGTCAAGTACTCTGTAAATTTTTCTATTGGAAATGAACAAAGAATTCTAATGAGCCATCTGCAACTCCAATTCCTTGGGGGTTATCTTTTAGGTAGTTTGACAAATGTTTTATGGCTAGAGAGAAAACTCGTTATTTTTATGAAATTCATAGAAATGATATATCTTGACCTTTATATCCTACTCTGAAATGTTCTAAAGTGTGCCCTTTATGTTCCCAAACAAAAGACTTCTTAAATATTTTTTATGCTTGTGTAGAAGCATATAAGTGTTGAGATGTTTGTTACTTGAAACGTAGGAGGAGGAAGAGATGCTGATAGGCAAAAATTGTATTGAGTAGTACACAAAAAGCAAATTGTGTGCATTGGGAGTTAGAAAAGTTCGGGAACTACATTGTATTTATCATGTAGGTCACCCTCAACAAAATTCTGGGACCTCAATGCTTCATATGACTGAGTTGAATCATTTTAAGGTTTCTTTGGGTACCAAGAATATATAAAAATGTTTTTATTCATGTGAGAAGCAAATGCTCTTTGAAAAATAAGCTTATTGTATTCATATATTATTTATATGTGCAGAATGAAAATTTATTATCATTCGAAGGTGTCTAAATCTTTCTGATCTGTAAAATATAGTTTATTTCATTAAATTTTTTTTTGGGCCACACCTGGCAAGTTCAGGGGTAACCTGGCACAATACTCAGAAATTATTACTGGTAGGCTGGGGGTACTATATAGGATGCCAGAGACCAAACCTGCGTTGGCCACTTGCAAGGCAAAATCCCTACCTCCTATGCTATCACTTTATCGTTTATTTCAGTTTCTAACTTTTAATTTTTTTGATCTGTATTTGGGCTATACCTTCTGGTGCTCAGAGCTTACTCCTGGCTCTGACCTAAGGTATCAATCACTTCTGATGGAGTGACTGACTATCTGTGAATTGAACCTGGTCAGGTGCCTGCAAGTCTGCAAAGTCAGCACCTTCTTAGCTGAATTATACATCTGGCAACATTTTTATTTCCTATTGAAAATCTGTGTCAAAATCCTAGAAAAATGGAAAATTTGAAAAATTATCCAAGAATTCTTGATACAATCTTATGTAATGGCATCAGTCAATTCCTTTTGTAGCCATGAGTTAGTTGAAAAGCTAAGGAAATGGAAAAAAGTATTAGCTAAGTGATTAGAAAGGAAATAAAAATATTTTGGCTGTTTTACAGTGACTAAGGAGAGACAAAAATATTGTGATTTATAAATTGCTGAGGAAGAGAGGTCCTAGTAAATTCACCTAACTTTTAGAATAAGGATCTGGATTGTTTTGACTGATGATTGAAATAAATCAGTAATAAATCAGCTTTCACAAAGTCTTAGAAATGGGCTCCAATTATTTCAGTCTTTGGTTGAATCAAGATTTCCTGTTGGTCAAGCAAAAAGAAAACAAAATATTCTCTGGAGATATATATCATCTTTAATCTTTGTAGTTGTTCTTGTGTCATGTCAGAATTCCATGCAAAATAACCAGCTATGCCAGGTAGTGGGACCAAATGATAACAATCTAAGAGAAAAGATTGACCATAAAAGCAGGCCTATGAGAAGGGAGATTGCTTAAAGTACTAAAGGTAATGCATTTTTGAATTGCCCCCCAAAAAAGTACGTTTAAAAATAAAGTATGCCATCATAAAAAATTGATCTCAGAACACAATCAAATCTGAAGCAGGAAGAATTTAGATGCAATAGATGTGGATTAGACAGTGTAGAATGGGGAATTAAACTGCAGATTAGACACTGGAAAGTAGAGAATCAGTGAAATGAAAGTAAATAAATATAAAGTAATGAGCAGAGAAAAAAATAAAGGGAAGCATGATCAGATTAAAAATGCACTGAGAAATATTTAAAAGAACATATAAAAGGCATTAAACTGCATATTCGTGAGATCTAACAGATCCCCAAGTAGACCAAGTATAAAGTACAATAAAAAGTGTTATAAAATACAATATACAAAATACAATATAAAATACAATAAAGAGGCATTCATAATGAGACAATTTGAATCATATTCAGAGCAAAATATTTAAAAGAAAAATTGCCTTTAAAAGTGACAGGAGACTGATAGTTGAAATTTTTTTTGATTTTCAAAAATAACCATGAAAGCCAATACATATCAAATGCTATTTATAAGCCACTGGGAAAAAATTTCTGATGAAAAGATTCTATTTCTAGTAAAATATATCCTTAAAAATCAAAAGCAAAATTAAGACATTTTAATTCAAATAAAAGAGAAACAGGTAGTTAGGTAGTAACTAAACAAGCACTTAAGGTAGTTCTCCTGCAGAGACTTAATGGTACTTTGTGGATATGCAACGAAGAACAGTAGAATAGATAAAAATATGAATAATTCTATAAAATATTTACATAGATATTTTTACATAATTTTTTTTGTTTTTGGGGGGCCACACTCGCTTGATGCTCAGGGGTTATTCCAGGCTAAGCGCTCAGAAATTGCCCCTGGCTTGGGGAGACTATATGAAACGCTGGGGGATTGAATCACGGTCCTTCCTTGGCTAGCGCTTGCAAGGCAGGCACCTTACCTCTAGCACCACCTCACTGGCCCCATTTACATAAATATTTTTCATTAAATGGTAATTATAATGCCTAGAGGGCTTAAATTATATGCAGAATTAAAATGCACAACAACAAAAATACAAAAGACAGAGGATGATAATTGGATTAAGTTATGGTAAAATTATTTTTTTATCTAGGAAGCGGTACAAATAAAGTGATAAATTTTGCATTGTTTTGATATATAGCCTAAAAATAAACAACAATGTATTTCAGTAAAAAAGAAGAAAATAAAAGAAAAAAACATAAAAAATGTGAAAAAGAGAAAAAGGAGCACAACAAATGAAAATAGAAAATGATTTGTAAGGTGGCAGATTAAAATTTTAATATATTAATAATTAAATTAATGGATGAAACATTTTCAGTAAAATAGAAGACTGTCAGACTGGATTTTAAAATTAATTAGACTACATTATACTTATAAGATATATGCTTTTACCAAAATGACACAAAAATGTAGGCATCGAAACAAAAAAGATTTTGAATGCAAACATAAATCTAAATACTATTTTACTATCTCCCATTAGCAGAGAAAATATATTTTGATGCAAAATACTACTAAAATACAATGGATAACTAAATAATGATTAGCAAATCAATTCAGCAAAAAATATTAACAATCTGAAATTTATATCTATGTAGTGACTCCATTATTTAATAAAATGTATCTAAATAAAAGAAGAAATAAATACATCTATAATCATAGTGAGATTTTAATTCATCTCTCAGATAAAAATATTTAATAGACGTGAGAACACACAATCATCACAACGAATGAACTTGCATGAGTATATGTGTGTTGCATAAGTACCGAACATATGAAGATATACACAATTATTTCCAGATATGTGAAGCATTTATTAAACTGAACCATCCTATGAGTTTTAAAGCAAGTGCTAAAAAATGTCGAGTTATTCTTTTTAAAGAGCACAATTAATATCTACATACTAATAGCTGCTAGTGTGGGTTTCTAAGGTTTAGCAAATGTGTCATCATAATGTGAAATGCAATCATTAGGGTATAGTGGCTGAGAAATACGTGTAAAGGACTTGTACTATCTTTACAGTTTTTCTGTAAATCTGACATTATTCTCCTTCCCAAATTTATTTAAAAATGAAAAATAAATATAGTACAAAATGAACAGAAAACTTGAAAAAAAAATAGTTATTCATGTTTCCAATGCAAACAAGAATGTTTGGAACAACTTTTTTCTCTCTAACCCCAAACTGAAATGTCCACATATTGATAAATAACTCATAACACATACAATGTGTTATATCATACGTGTCATATATGTTATATAATGTGTCATATACTATACAATTATGTATTAATACATTTATGAACTGTTACAAATAAAAATGTGGGAAATATTTTAGACTCTTTATTTTTTTGCTTGTGGGACACATCCACTGACGGTCAGGGGTTACTTCTGGCTGTGTGTTCAGAAATTGCTCCTGGCTTGGGGGACCATATGGGATGCCGGGGATTGAACCGAGGTCCGTCCTGGGTCAGCCATGTGCAAGGCAAGCACCCTACCGCTTCGCTACAGTTCCGACCCCTAGATTTTAGACTTATTTTACAAAAATAGGCAACATCCTTAAACAACCCAAGCACTCAACAATAAGTGGGTAAATAAAATATGGTGTATGCACATATGATATGGTATATGGCTTACTACACAGCTATTAAAAAAAGTTGGAATTTTGCCTTTTGTTATGCTAGGGATTCAACTGGAGAGTGTCGTTTTAAGGCTTTAAGTCAGAAGGAGAAAGACAAATATTGACTGCTCTCACTTATAAGTAGCATATAATGAAATGAAGCAATGAAATGGGCAATGCCCAGTGAAAACAACTCAGACTCTGAAGACAGAACTAAGGTTCCCTTGAGGATGGGAAGGAGCCTATAGGTAGTGTTGGAAGAGTTCTATGGATATCTCAATGAAGGGATATTGACACTTTGGTGCTGGAAGTATGTTAACATCATATAATCATTAATATATACACACATAATCATTTATATTCCTGTACATTGATGTTAAATCAATAATTAAACTTATGAAAACTACCAAACTAAAAGATGATTCTAAAGTCAAGGAGGAAATTCATACTTTACAGTTACTTTAATTTGAAGTTCAAAAGTCAATTTAAAAATCAAAGTTAATACACTGAGAACTATCATAACAATGTGAGTGAATGAGGGAAGCAGAAAGCCTGTCTAGAGTACAGGCGGGGTTAGGGTGGGGAGGAGGGAGATTTGGGACATTGGTGCTGGGAATTCTGCACTGGTGAAGGGGGTATTCTTTACATGACTGAAATCCAACCGCAATCATGTTTGTAATAAAGGTGTTTAAATAATAAAGATATTAATTAAAAAATCAAAGTTAAAAAAACAAAGGTGGAAGTCAGAATTGTAGTTATATCTTGGGAGAGTTAATGAGCAGTGGGAAGAGGAAACTTCTTTTTGTGATGGCAGATAATCTAAACATCAGTTTCATTGGTGACTATGATTATGTGTTCATCTTGCCAAAATCCATTGAGCAGAACTCATAAGACTTGGACACGTAGATGTATGAATATTACATATCAACAACAGTAAAAAACACAAGTACTCTGGATACTTGAATTCCAGTATTAAACTGCATTCATCCTACTTTGTAAGGTACAAATGGCTAAACTACAAGCTATAATTAATCAAATATTTTATGTCTTAGAAATGGAAAATCTGAGTAATTTTTATTAACTTATGGAGCCAACTTGTGTGTGTGGTCTTTAAAATTAAAATAGATATAGGGAGTAGTCTTAGTAGAAATTGTCTGAAAAATACTTTGATGGCTAATTAGTTGCTTTTCTGTACTTTGGGATTTACTTAATTCAGCACATAAATGAATTCTTGGAGACAAGTCACCATTATTATACCTAATAAAGTCAAATTAGGCAATAGATAATCTTTGTGTTGTAATATTTTGAAATGCAAAGAGAAATGTTAGAATGCCTAATGGTGTTTTACATGATCAAAACAATGTAAGACTATTACTAAATCTAAAGAGAAATCACAAAGGTTAGTGAATATTTCTGCGAGGAAACAAAGAAGTTGGGGTAGGAATGGGGTGATGCGCAAAAGATCGTGCTCATCTGCAGGTAACTTCTTAGGATGTGCTGATAGAACTCAGTTATCTTTCTGAATTACAGATATGAATAATCTCAGATCTAAACATTCAAGCTTTATTATAGGTAAGTATTATCTATATCCTTGATTTATTTTATTATATGCTACAGATAGTGAGAACATTCTGCATTTGCCTTTTTGATTCTTGTTTATTTTGCTTATCAGAATGTATTATGTATAAAATAAATGTCTTAAATTTTATTTTATAAAAACCATTGTGATTTATAAAATTGGATTTCAGATATACAGTGAATTAGGGCCATTTCCACCACCAGTGTTGACCTTCCTTCATCGATGTTCTTAGAGTGCATCCTATACCAGTGTTTTTCAAGCTTTTCATGCAAACGCACAAATTTTTCATAAAAAAAAATCACGAGGCAACCACCATTAGAAAATGTTAAAAAATTTAACTCTGTACCTATATTGATTATATATAAAGTAATTCTTTTGAATAGGAATCAAATACACACAAAGAAATATTTCATAATCATACAATTTTGTAATTAACAGTTATATAACAATTATTTATTTATTTATTTTTGGACCACACCCAGTGATGGATGCTCAGGAGTTACTCCTGTATATGCACTCAGAATTCACTCCTGGCTTGGGGGACCACATGGGACATTGGGGGATCAAACTGCGGCTCATCCAAGGCTAACTTGTGCAAGACAGATGCCTTACTGCTTGCACCACTGCTTCAGCCCCTATCTATCTATCTATCTATCTATCTATCTATCTATCTATCTATCTATCTATCTATCTATCTATCTATCTATCTATCTCTCTCTCTCTATCTATCTATCATCTATATTTAAAAAATATATATTTTTATCAGGAGTTACTCCTGGATCAGTGTTCAGGGACAAGTCTTAGAGGTATTAGGCAAACCTTATGTGGTGCTGGTAAGATCAAAGAAAATGCTTGCCTTAATACTTGTCTCTTATATGACTGAAATCCAACTACAATCATGTCTGTAATCAAGGTGCTTAAATAAAGATATTATTTAAAAAAAAACCCCAAATTACTTGTTTCATCACTCTATCCCCCTTTACAGAAACTAAACATATAGCACACAATTATGAGTTTTATGAGTTACATAACAGAGTAAAGATCATTGGCTTCTTTTGAGATCAGTAATTTTAAGTATCCCTGAACCAGGTTGATAAAACTCATTAGAATATCTCCTAGTCACCACCTTAATTAGACTTTGATTTTTATTTTTTTAAAAATATCTCATTGCCCTGAAAGTGTTTATTTGGTATTGAAATTGGTTCCTGAAATATGGAAATGTGACATTTTGTTCACAGTCCAGAATTCAGGAACTATGATGGATAATTGCTTTTTGTTCTGCTTGAGACAATTCCAACTTCCTGAAATCTATCTTTAATTCTTTTTTTATGTCCTTGATTAAGAAAGTGATTATCAGTGCATGATGTGTGTGCATGCGTGTGTGTGTGTGTGTGTGTGCGTGTGTGTGTGTGTCTAGAAATGTACCTTTAAAGAAGTTCTTTGTAAGCATACTTTTTATCTTCATAAAAATATTTTTAGGAGTTGAAGCATTTGCTGAGTTTTTTTTTAATTGTCTCTCATAACCTCTATCTACATTTTCTTCGCCAGCCTTCCCAACACTAATTCATGAAACCGTTTCTCTAATAACATGTAAGCTGGAATAAAGGCAGAGAAAGCAGGTTCAAATATAAAAACATTATTACCTTTCTAGGATTTGAGATGAAAAATAAGGAAGATGGGCTGAAGAGATAGCATAGCGGCGTTTGCCTTGTAAGTAGCCGATCCAGGACCCAAGGTGGTTGGTTCGAATCCCAGTCCCCCGTGCCTGCAATAGTGCAATAGCTACGAGTAACCCATGAGCACCGCCTGGTGTGGCCACAAAACCAAAAAAAAAAAAAAAAAAAAAGGAAGTTCAGGAAAATGGGCTGTTTCCTTGTGATACTTGCTTGCTTGAAGGTATTTTAAAAGTCAAAGTAGATGTCTGGGATGTTCATAGTGGGAGAATGGGAATCAAATCCCAAATATATTTGAAATCAGTTTCTCATTTTAAGCAGCATTCTCCAACTTTTTACATCTGTAAATAGGCACCTGTCCTGTATACCAGTTCATGATGTGACAGTTAGAACCATAGTAGTAGACAATGATTTTTCAACACCCCCCTCTTTTGGCTTTTGGGGGGGGCATACTCAGCTTTTCTTAGAGTTTATTCTTGGTTCTGTGCTCAGGGATTATTACTGGTAGTACTCAGAGGACTGTATGTAGTGCCAGGGTCATCCACACACAAGGAAATTACCTTAATCATTGTATTATGCCTCCATTCTGGATTTAAGACTTTCTACTTGCTGGTTCATGATTGAATATGCCTCTGGTCATAAATATTGTCTGTAATTGCTTATAATAGCCAACAAATGGCGCTTTTATTTTTCCTTGTTTTGATGTTGGCATCATTGCTATGCCTAAAACATAGGGCTATTGTGTTATTACTTTTATGTTTGAGTAAGCTGGATGAACATAGCTTGCAATATTTATTTTTTGTTTGTTTTTGGTTTCTGAATCACACCTATTGGTGCTCAGGGGTTACTCCAGGCACTGCACTCAGGAATTATTTTTGATAAATTTGGGAAACTACATGGAATACTGGTGTTTAAACCTTGTTTGGATGCATGCAAAGCATGTACAATACTTGCTGTATATTTTTCTCTGATTCTTTCATTTATTTTTTTAATTTCATGATTTTATTTTATTTTTATTATTTTTAAATATCTTTAATTACATGATTACATGATTACAAACATGTTTGTAGTTTGGTTTCAGTCATAAAAAGAGCAAGCACCCCCATTCACCAGTGCAACATTCCTATCACAAATGACCCCCATCTCTCTTAGCTTTATATTTTCAGGGCTAAATCCAAAAAGAGGTATGTCTGTTTTCCTCTATGCACAAATTTTGGGAAAACTGCCTAACAACTACCGTTACTATTTCTAATATTAAAAACATTAAAATGTATTTTGATCAGCGTTTTATGCACGCATCTTATTCCTAAAACCGTACATGAATTATTCCCCTTGCTCTTTCCTTCCCCACCAGCAGAGGGAGACTCTTTATGATTTCAGTTTTCAGGTGACTTCACTATTTCAAACTGACATTTAATTTATCCACTTTGTAGTGTCAATAGTAACGTCTCAGAAAGATCGCTAGAAAAAGCATAATTAAAGATAAATTTATTATATTTACTGTTATAAAAATACCTTAACCGAATCGAATGTCTGAAATGTGTGTGTGTGTGTGTGTGTGTGTGTGTGTGTGTGTGTGTGTGTGTGTGTGTGTGTGTGTGTATGGGTGTATGCATAGAGCAGGATGTTAGAGGATATTTTACTTTTATTTTACTTTATTTAAAATGATTTATCATTGATTATTAATAGTTTGAGGAGTATCATTTTATACTTCTATATGCATATAAATTTACTTCATCATTGATGAAAATACCATCACAATATCAAAAGGGTGCCTCCCCATTCTTTTTGTTTGTTTGTTTGTTTTTGTTTTGGAGCCACACCGGTGATGCTCAGGGGTTACTCCTGGCTATTCACTCAGAAATCACTCCTGGTTTGGGAACCATATTGGATGCTGGGGATAGAACCCAGTCTCCTGGGTCAGCCTCGGGCAAGACAAACGTCCTACCGCTGTGCTATCATTCCGGTCCTCCCTCTACCCATTCTTTCCATTTGCTCCACTTCTATTTCCCTTGACAACCATATAGATTTCTCTAATCTAAGGAATAAATAGTTACGCTTTTTGTCAGTTCAATTGCTTTAGTTATTTATATTCCATAGATATGTGAAATCATCTGGCAATTGTCGTTGACTTACTTATTTCACTTTGTCCAATTATATCAAATTCCATCCATTTTGTTCCATTAAGCATGGTTTCATATTTTGCTCCTTTTATTTCTTCCCTTGGATTAATTTTATTTTTTCTTGCTTAATTGCTCTAAGACTTCCAAAACAATAAAATATTGAAAGCAATGATGAACATGGACATCCTGGTCATAAGTGAAAAAGCTTAGAGGAAAAGGTTTTAGATTTTCATTTTCAGTATGATGTTAGCTATGGACTTGTCATATATATGGTCTTTATAAAGTTGAGATATCACCCTTCTTTTCCCAATTGCAATTTTTTTTAATTTTTTTTATTATGAGAACAGAGATGCGAAGAAAGAGGTAAAGTTACAGTGGAAGGACAATCACACATAAACAGAATTCTCAGTTGTCCCATCGATGATATCTCAGTCTTGAACTTTCAGCAATGAACAAGAAAAACAAAACAGAGCCCAAGTACAATTACTTTGTCCCCCAAATCTCCAGATTGTGGTACATACTATTTTTTAGCAGCACATAATATAATCTATAG
>PVKC010038524.1:0-12747 GCA_004027635.1 Crocidura indochinensis
AGCTACATTCCTATCAGTTTTATTACATGTGAACCCACTATTAGTTGGAACTCCTAAGATTATTATTATAGCAATAGGAAGATATTTTTTAACCAAATCACACTTAGTTTTTCAAGAGATTGTTAGTGATAAAACAATTTAAACATATGATATGTAATCTAACATTCTTGTTTTCGTAATTATAAAATATTTAGAATTTCTGAGTGTGTCACATTTTACAATAACTTCCTCCATATTTAGTAAATATAAGGTAATATATAAAATCTTAAAACAGCCTAAGAAACTGACTTAAAATATGCACGAAAGCTATTAAAATTCTCAAATTCAATTCTGTATGTAAGTGATTTTCAAAATTGGCTGCACATTATGGATCAACTTGGGCTTTTTTTGTTCATCTTTTCTTTGTACAAATAAATGCTGATGTTTAAAAAAAAAAAAGAATCATTTTGTTTCATTAACATCACTCTTCCAGAAATCCAGAGGGATAAAGTGACCCACAGCTACTGCCCTAATGGAAGTTCTACAGGGAAGCGTCTTTGATCCCAAAGCTTGATTTCATTTACTTTTTCTTTTCCTCTTGCAGTATTCTGAGATCAATTTTCACGCCATCTCCCCACATCCTGCATTTTACTTCACTAAAATTGTTGCAGTGTTTTTATTATTATTCTAGGTACCAAACAATGTCAGTCTTATTCCCTTGTTGAGACAGTTATTTTTCTGCTGTGCTCTATCACAAACCCTTTTCTCTCTTTTCTAATTCATAAAGCACATTGGCAGCACTCAAACATGACTCTCATTACATCACCACCCTCAGCAAACACTCTCCCTCCTTCCTTTCTGACTACCCTAGAGCAGGAAAAGAAATTAATATTTTACTGAGACTTGCTTGTGCCAGTTGTTTTTGCAAGCATTTTGTCATTTGATCTTTCCATTCACCCTGAAGCTAAAATATTTATATTATTCTGAAAAAATATTTGTGAAATATTTTACAAATGATTTCCTTTTCTGGGTGATGTAGGAAAGTTTTAAAATTGACCACAGTCACACCCTAAGCAATAAAGTCCATATTTGAGCCTAGACCTGTGTGAGTTCCATTAAACCATTGCAGTTTTCATCATCTTCATTCTACCTTATTATGGAAATATTGAGCACCTAAAAAAGCCTTCCAAACAGTGTTTAGCCTTTTCTCCCCACTCTCAACCTTCTTTCTCTCCTCCAGAGAGAAGGCGATGAACCATTTCTCCACACATCCTGAATTTAACGTGATTTTCTATAACATAGCATCTGTACTCTGAATTCTCTCTTTTTCCCTCTCCCCCTCCTGCTTCTCTCTCTGTCTTTCTCTCTCTCTCTCTCATTTTTGGACAAGACAGTAGTACTTAAGACTTACTTCTGGTTCTTGTTTAAGGATCATTCCTGAGAAGACTGTGAATACCCTGTGTGGTGCCAGGATCTAATCCTGGGTCAACCTTGTACAGGGCCAACACCTATCCTTTGAACTCATGCTATGTCTCTCTGCATTCAAATACTAACAACTAATGAAGATTCCATGAAAATGCTACTTTACTTTCTACTTCCGTGATTTCTCAGCCAGAATAATGTAGCCCAGTGACCTTTCATAATTCTCTATTTCTGCCTTATTACACATGATTTTCCATTACGTTCACAGTTATGCTAGAACTTCTTCCCTTGCTCTCTGGCCCATGAACAGTGAGACTCTGATTTATAATCTCCATAAATCTCACATTACCCAGCCTAACAGGATGTCCATTTAGGCACTAAGTATATCTGTGAAGAATGAATGAATGACTAGAGAAAAATGGTAATTCATTTCTCACTGGCAAGCAATAGCTGAGCATACCAATAGCCTAGGATTTATGGTGAAGAAATCTGAATTACAGTGCTATTTCAACAAATTTCTAACAGTAACCTTTTATAAATTGATTAATCTCTCTGAGATTGCTTGTTGTCGTCTATGGAATCAGAATAGCAATATTATTTATCTTCCCAGCTTAAAGGTTATTCCAGTGATCAACTAAAGAACATGAAAATATTTGGCCAAGTTTTAAGTACTGTACAATTTTAAAGAGAAAAGTCTTTTGAATTTAGAGTTACAGTCATGTAATCTTAAGTCATAAACAACTTTTAAAAGAATGAACTATGGGTGGTCCAGGATCTAGCTCTGACTCAACGAGAATACTTGCCTTGCATGTGTGAGGTCCTGGAGTCAACCTCCAGCAATGCCAATACACCAAGCGTCAACTATTTGTTATATAAGTGCTCCACAAATATATCCATAGCTCTTACCCATTTGAATTTTTCCATTAATTTAAAACAAAACCCCTCATAAACCTATAGTCTTCATGCTTTTAATATATTAAATTTGCAACTAGCCAATGCTATCAAATACATACCTTTAATGTATGTTCTCTGCTAAAATTTTCACATTTCACATGATGTTGGTAGTTCTGAGAAGTTTAAAAAGGTGATTGGAGATCCCCTCCCCCCCTTGAGTTTTTGCACTTGGGGATTGTGTGTGTGAGTGGGAGGGTGAGAGAGAGAGAAGGAGGAGGAGGAGGTGGAGGAGGAGGAGAGAGAGAGAAAGAGAGAGAAAGAGACTGGCTATAGCTTTTTGCACCTGGCAGAATTGAGGAACCCTGCTAAGCCTGTGACAGGTGGAAGCAAAGTGTTCTGAGATGATGACAGATGGATCACAGAGCTAAATGAGAATGGAAGAAGGTGACGTTTGGTCAGACTGCATCATACAATGATCATTGTCAAAGTTTGGAGGGTGGGTGCTCCTAAGCAGTGCTCAGAAAGCTCAAGGACTATTCTCCCTGGTACTCAGTCAGATCAGCCAGATAGTTCAATGCCTAGGTCTGTGGCTGCCATGTTTCTTGGGCCCTTGTTGCTGTGACATGACCAGGTCAGGTGCAACTAGGGTCCCACAGACATTTCTGCTCTTTTCTGAGCTCCTGATTTGTATTGTACATTATTAAGTTATAAACTTGGACTAACAGAACACACCCCAGTGATAATAACTCAGTATTCTAGTCAATTGTTTGGAGTTAAGATAGCATCCTGAGGCATCACGTATTTTGCTCTTGCCTCGCTTTATGACTCCAATTTCAACAATCCCCTCAGTGATTCTGCATTCAATTCCACTCATATAAATGTCATATATAACTCCGTTAGCTGTTTGCTAGAGCCCAACTCTTCATTTTATAATTAAAACAAGCCAACAACTTTTACATTGATGTGACTGGAATGACCCTGGCATCATAGCTATCAAATGACACTATACACAGTGTCATTGCACACCAACAAAGTGTCAATACCCTTCCACTCCTGTCCCTGGGATGGTCAATATTGTTCCAGCCTTCAGCCTTTTGTTTACCTCAGTTCTGTCTTCGGAGTCTAAGGATTTTTTTTCTTTGGACTGGTTTGTTAGACTTTTTTCTCCTTGGCTTTATTTGTTTATATGCCCCATGAATGAAGCATCTGATATTTGTTTTTCTCCTTCTGATTTATTTCTCTTAGCATAACCCTCCCCCGATCAGTAAAAATCAAGCTTTCATCTTATAGCTGGGTAGTATTTCATGACCATCTTCATTTTAATTTAAACTTTTTGTTGAATCACTATAAATGACAAGGTTATAATTATTCTTGATTGAATGTGAGGCATACAATGCTCCAACATCATTTTTTTTCCATTGGTGTCCTCTTCACTCCACCATTGTCCCTAGTCTCCTTCCATTCCTGGCCCGCCTCTATGATGGCACTTTCTCCTTTTTCTTGTTTTTATTTTTGAGAAGGAGGGAGTGCACTGGGGTTTATAATACTGTGATTAGTGTAGTATCTTGCACATCTTTTTTTATCTCCTTTCAGCCCCTTAACCTCCAGTGTATCCACTTCCCCCATGATGGCCCTTCCTTCATCACTCCAGTGGTGAGTTTCCTAGTGAAAATTGATCAGCCTGCTCTTTCTTTCTATATAACCTTGGCAATACTTCACTTTCTTTATCTTATCCATTGTTAGGTATCTAGGTCACTTCCAAATGCTGGATCTTGTATATAGGAGTGCAACAGAGTTTTTCAAAATCATCTTTTTTTTATGTACTTAGGATGAGTATCTAGGTATGACTAGAGATAATAACCTTCAATATGTGACCTTGAGTAATGGCTCTGGTATGATCTTCCAACATCTTCCTATTGACGTCCTCTGGATTGCCAATGCCAGGAGCCCATGCCAATGTCACAGGACTCTGCCCCTTAACCTTTCACCCCACCTACTACCTCCAGCACCCATTTCTTCCAAGCAGGATTTTCTTTGTTAGAATCTTCATCTGCTTCAAGAAAAGCCACCTAGGCCATTTTCACTTGTCCAAGGCTCTGTTCTGCCTTCTCTAACCATTTCAAATACACACACACACACACACACACACACACACACACACACACACACACACACACTCTTCCATGGTCATATTCTTCTCTGTCCTTCTGTTTTGTCCTCCAGACATTTGAGGATGTATTGTCATGATTTATTTATTTATTTATACTTTTTTTAATCCCGAAAGTCCAAGTATTAAACATTGTCCAGCAGAATCTCATCTAAGAAATGTAAATACATATCATAGTGACAAAGAGTTAAGTGTTCTGTGTCACATCATCTAACTTTAGATTTTTTCCCCTTAGGGAAAATGATTGTGATCATTATAGTATTTACATCATGAAGTTTACTATGAGGATCAAGAGGGATTGTAAAGCATTTAGACCTCACCACATGCACAGGTCTATAGCCTTGATTATGTTAGTAATGATTTCTAGTCTGAGTTACCATAGGGCCGGGATAATAGCACAGTGTGTAGGGCATTTGCCTTGAAGTGGCAGATGCTGATTAGATCCCTGGCATCCCATACAGTCCCTTGAGCTTTCCAGGAGTGATTTCTGAATGCAGAGCCAAGAGTAACTCCTGAGCACTGCCGAGTGAAGCCCAGAAACAAAAACAAAAAAAAAGTGAATATTTGTTTATAAATAGACTAAATAAATATTTATTTGTTAATTGTCTTAAGTTTAGTGAAAGCATCTAAATGAGAAAATATTTAAGAAGAGATTATGCTGTCATCCTGAATCTGGAGAATACACCAATTTTTATAGTGCTTGAATTGCAAACATTATTTTTGGAGTTGGATATGAAGATGCATTATAACAAAGTAAAGAGTTTTATAGCAGATTCTTGCACAAAAGAAGAGTGTAATTTATGTAGGATTCTGAATGGTTCTGATTCATCAATGTAAAGCTTAAGTTAGAGATTTAAGCTTTTTTTATTTTTTTACTTTTTCTCACTTTGACACTAAATTTTGGTTTCTTTGGAGTGCAGTGAATTCTAATTGAGTCATCTTTTTTTTTTTTTTAGTTAAAAGATTTAGTTGAGGAGCAGGAGAGATAGCACAGAGGTAGGGCATTTGTCTTGCACACAGTCAACCCAGACAGATGGTGATTTGATTCCTGGCATCCCATATGGTTCCCCGTGCCTGGTAGGGGAGATTTCTGAGTACAAAGCCAGGAGTAACCCTTATGTGCCACCGAATGTGACCCAAAAACCAAAACAAGAAAGTTTAGTGGAAGAACGAATGTTTGGATTAGAGCTGTAAGTTATGTGTGATACTTAATAAACAATTATTAAATACATTTTCTACATATACATATATTATCCTTTAACATATTTTCTATCTATATACATACATACCTGCTTTCAGGGTATATAACCCTGAAAATGTATATATAGACTTTACATATATACATATACTTTAGGTTTTAGAATTCAGATGTAAATATTATTATTTATATCATACACATTATATACCTGAATTTTGTAAAGTTCCTTGGCCAAGATACCTAAATAAGAAATGATTGGGCCAGAGTAGAGAGATAGAACAGCAGTAAGAGCAATTACTTTGCACATGGCTTGGGTTAGATCCCCAGCACCCCGACATGGTCTCCCAAACAACCAGTAGAGATTCCCAAGTGCAAAGCTAGGAGTAAGCTCTAAACACTATCAGGTGTGGTACAAAAACAAAAGTAAAAATGAGGGTAGAATGTCAACCCAACACTTCGTTTTTGTTTTTGTTTTTGACTACATTATGCAGGTGGCTGGCAATTAATATTTTAATGGCAGGTCTGTTGAATAGAAATTAATAACTACTAGTTATCCAAATAAAGCAACATCAGCCTTTAGAGAGTTTGTCTAAAATTCAGAAAGTCACTTTTGAACTGACTTTCTCATATAATTGGAGACATGGAACAGTTGCCTTTCATTCATTTCAATTATAAATGAGAGTAACAGCTTTCATTTACCTTTCAGAAATTGTCAAAACTCTTAATGTTTTAACAAATTACATTTTGGCATGTTGAAAATGAAGAACTTCAGTCACTTCATGAGGAGATATAAGTTAACTGAAGTTTTGTTTTTGAGAATAACAAGTAGTTTGATTAACATATTTCATTATAACTTTGAATTATTTTTATTTTAAAATAACAACTAGTTTCCATAACATGTTTATATTTGACTTTAAAGTGATTTTGAAGTGTTTTTTATTCATGCATATTATAGAACCTGACAACTTTTGGGGAAGGGTGGGGTTAGGCCCTACCCAGTCAGTGGCCTTTGTGCTCAGGAGTCATTCCTTGCAGTGCTCAGGGACCATTATCTGTGGTGCTGGAGATTCACGCCAGGTTCACTGCAGTCACATTCTGTCAAGCAAGTGTTCCCTATATAGACTTTCCATTCCCCTGCAACCACGATTGCAACACTAACAATTAGACATTCAGTATTATCTTCATTATTATCTTCATGCAATGGCTAGGGCTTCTTTGTTGAAAACTTTCATTCCTCTGAGCCCCACTTTAGAAATTTTGTTTAGGAAAATCTAGAAGGATTTAAGATTCAGAATTTGGTCTACACTGCCTGGTAAAAGATAAATTGACTGTTCTAGGTTCTACCCTGAGAAGTAATTCAGTTGTGCTTTATAAGGCTCTAAAACTACCTATTACCACTTTTATCTCTGTAATTGCTATTTACTTAACACCTGTAGTATGACCCTGTTTTTTGGTTTCAATAAGTATATTGTATTATGTTGGGTCTTTTTTTTTCTCTTGTTTTCTCCCTAAATCGAAAATTTGACCCATGTCATATAGATGTGCCTCTGGGTAAAGGCAGAATCTCTATTAAAATAAATAATAAAATTTATTTTATTAATAAATAAAGCTGATAATAAAAATAATAAAATCAATAAGAAAGTTATTATTCTTTAGCATGAAGAAGATAACTTGTGAATACCAAATGACACTGAGTTTTTGATAACTCAATCCCAAAATGAAAGGTGGTATGAGATAAAAACTTTCAATCCCACTCCTCTTTTGTGCACAAAGCTAACTGGAAGGAAATGAACTTCTATTTGGGGACTTGATGAAATCAATAAAGTATGAAATTAATCTCATTTGCATTGATTTTGGGATGAGTTCGTGCCTGTTCTCATTTTCCAGCGTGTTGTAATTAGTCTGAATTTTGCTGGGAAATTCATTGTTGTTGGCCTTTCAAAGAAAAGGGAGTCATTTGGGTCAATAGTCTGATGTAAAATAAATCCCCACGGGCACCAAGTGTAGCAGAGGCCTCATGTCCCAATCCCAGGGCACTAGGGGGGTTGGGGGGAGACTCAGGCTGAAAGCAAACACTGACACAGAAAATAATCTACACACGATTAAGGGGATGAAAACAGGTTCAAGAACTTCCACACACAAGTCTTCGGCTCCTAGTATGAAAATCAACCAGGACATAGCTCAGTAACAGAAAACTGAAACTGTGAGTAGTTTTTCCCTGAGATCCATTGGGAAGCGAAAGACCATATCCTGGGTGTGGAGAACAGGTAGGGTAAGAAACCTATACAGAGGATGCTTCCTCTGCGCTTCTGTCCAATAATTAACAATGAAAAACCAATCCAAAGGTTAATTCCAACCAAATGTGCTTCTGTCCAATGAGTAACAAGCATATCCTGAATAGACTGAAAACTGGCTAACCCAACAATCTGAGATTTGCTTGAATATTTTGAAGGGACAAGTCCAACTATTAAGATCTTAGAATGTCTTTTTCTGATGTGGCTCTCATGTCAAAATTACAAAACGAAGCATACAGGTCATTTAGAATAAGAGGTACTTGGAGGGGGCACTCACTCTTGTCTTTGAAATCTTTGATCACTCAAGTAATGAAGGTGCTCTCTCTGTGTCTCTCTCTATCTCTGTCTCTCTGTCTATCTCTGTCTTTCTCTGTCTCTCTCTCTCTGTCTCTCTCTGTCTCTCTCTCTGTCTCTCTCTGTCTCTCTCTCTCTCTGTCTCTCTCTCTCTCTCTCTCTCTCTCTGTCTCTCCCCCACGCTGGGAGGGGTCTGGTAGGTGATTTAAAAGGTTGCCTGGCGGAAAGGTGGGAGAGAGATTCGGCAATAGAAGCCTCCAGAGGATGACACAGGATGGAGAGATGAGAGACAGTTGAGTGCAGAGAGGCTGTTTAGCTTAGAAGCCACTCATGGTGGGTAGCTGCTTGTCTCCTGAAATCTACTGATTGACTGTGGGTCATTTTCTCGCCATTGTACTGAACCCTCAGACCCACTTGCCTAAAGGGACTGGAGGTGCCAGGTCCACTCCATGCAACACCAAGGACTCTGTAATTAATATTTAATTCAACAAGTATGAGCTGGAGAACAGGTGACACACAGAATGAATGGGATTAGGAGACACATGAGGTAGAAAGGTAGATTCTGAGCTAATTTTACTCACCCCTTTCATGGTCTACACATGGTTTGGGAAGAAGATGAGGAGTCCCCAAGGACTGAAGGTCATTATTGGTTTTGTTCTTAGTGAGGAAAATAAATAAATAAAATAAATGACTGCTCACTCTGAAAAAAAAATTACAGGAACTTTTTAGGCCAATTAGAAAAATTCAAAGCTTGACAATAAATAGCAAACTCCCTCCTGAGGTTTTAATATTTGAGGGATTGCAGTCATAACTAAGTTTTCTATCAATTGACTCTGAAGGGGAAAAGAGTATGAATGAGCTCTGGCTTAGACTCATACTTCTTTAAAAGGAGGAGAAAACTCGGAGTGAATGTGGAAGAACAGGTTGGCACTAGGGCATGCACTGGACCTCATGTCATCCCTTAGTTTTTCTGCTAAGTCCAGTGCAGAATTGGCATTTCCAGAATGACCCAAATGGAAAAGAAAACCGAGGGAAATAGCCAATGAACTCAGCATTCTCTCTAGTTCCAATCACATGAAAATACAAATTCAGACACATGAAGCATCCAAGTTTATATACACTCACACATACAATCCCCCTCATCCCCCACTCCCTGCACAAACAGACATTTTTCCCTTTCTCTGCCATACATGTCAAGGCCAAAGGGTCTGGGCCAGCCAGTACTTGGGAGTTGGCACCATATCTGTGTTTGCAGAGTTGAATTTTCAGGATTTATGTTTGAGTTGATTTGAAAGACATTATTTTTTTCACCATTGCAAATACTGAAGACTTGAAGTTTTGCAGTTATTTTTAGAAAAAGAGCAATTATCACAACTTTTTCCATATTGAAATCTCTTCTTTTGGTCATCCAAGTTAGCAGAGTCTGCCACAACAGAGGACCAGCCGTCCTGAGTAAGTTGTATGTCTGCTGGCTGCAGCCCTGGTCTTCTGGGCCAGAGTTAACAGTTTTGCAGACTGGGAAAGATGGAGTGAAGCAAATGCTTGTTCCAAGGCATTTTCCCTTAGTTAGCTTCCAAGTGTTGAGCTTCCCTCTGGCACATAAGTGAGTTGAGACCTAAGTTTCTTTTTAGGGACAACCCTTGTTTAAAATAATTTTTTTATGAAAAATAAAATAAAGTTCTTAAAATGCTGAACCTTGATGCTGGGAGGTGACTCAAAGACTCAGTGTATGCACTTTAATACGAACATGAACCCCTAAACACTAGTGGACACCACCAGGATGGCCCTAATAAACTCTACCATGGCTATGTCTAAATATTGACTCCACCATGTTGGGCAGAGAACCCTCAGAGAATCACCCCCATATGCTGAATCTTGATAATAATAGGAATTGAATTAAATGCTTCAGTCTTACTAATACAAGGCACATGTTCTCACACTGAGCTATATCCCCAGTCCCTATATCTTTCATTTTAAATCTTTGTGTGAACCTTTGGTTAAACTATGGGAGGAGGAGGCGGGGTGGGGATGAAGCATATTTTAGTATTACTTTTGTCTACCGACAACAAAGAAAAGGCACTGGCATCTCATTCTCCCGAGACTTAACTGGACCTTGGGAAACAGACCAGCGTGTCTCATCAGATATCAGCCAATCATTTTATTTCTTTGTTGGACTTGAAGCATATCCTGAGATGGGAACAACCTTCTTGGACTGTGGAGCTTTTTATTCCAATATGGTGGGCAAATCTCAGTGAACAGAGGAGATGATCTAGAACTGCTCTGGAAAATGCTAGCATCGTCTTGTACCCCAGCCCTAAGATGGGTCTAGAACTCGGCCCCCCTCCATTGGCCCGGTCACTATCTGAGTTAGGTCTCTCACCCATGGAATCCTTTCTAGGAGCACTTTTCCTAGAAATGCAGGGGAGAAGCGTTCCTCATTGATGCTGCGGATCATAACCCTGTTAGCACCAAGATCATTCACTTTAACATGGAAAAGCCAAGAGAAAAAAATAACTATGCAGCAGTAAGAACAAAAAGTGAGCAAGACTAAAGAAAATTTTCTTTCTTTCAAAAGAAAATGCTTGGCTTAACTTTTTAAGTTTAAAATTAAACAATAATTCTTTATGGGGGAGAGGTCCCCCAGTCTCTGCTCAGAGTGCCCACAGGACCTCTCCCTGCAATACTCGGTCATCAGAATTAATGAGGCTTTACTCTGGGCCTTCCCTCCTCCCTCACAGAGAGCTCCAGTTAAAGGAAATAATACTTATCAACACTGTTGCTCATAAGCATGTTTATCTTTTCTTGGTGCCTCACCTACCACCAGACTATTCCTCTTCTAAGTCCTGATACTCTTCCGGTACCCCAGTTCCTTTGGTCCTATAAAAGAATTGTTGAAAAAAGAATAAAGGGCCTCTAGTCATCAGCTTGGGACCCGTTCTTTCTCAGTTTTAAATTGGAGGGAATATCTTTAGTCCCAAATGCACTGGGAGAGTGGAAGTTGACCCTTGGCAGAGTCGCCAAATGGGTCAATGCGAAGGCTCAAGACTTGGTGCTGTTTGGACACTGTGGGGCTGGGGACTACCAGGTCTACACCCAGTAATGCCAGAGATTGAGACCAGGTTCAGTGTATGCCCTGAACTGTCTTGTCTGCTAATGTTACTGCTTTTCAAGAGTTGATAGAGCAGATTGAAGCAATTTGTTGGAAACCTTGGCCTGGTGTATTTGTAAAGCTGTAGTGGAGAAAATGGTGGAAGACTTGAACATGCAAACAAGAGGACTTGAAGGAGTAAAAAAAAAATAACATGGAAATAGCTATGAATGATGAAAATTCTTCAAGCAATATCAGATCTTTGGTTTTTCACATGCTTGTAAGCACCATTTCAGTATCCCAATGGAGGGAAAGAAGACAGGCAAACAATTATTTCATAATTAAGGTATAGTTAAATACGTCAACCAACAATGACTAGGAACTACACTTGCCGTTTTTCTTCATCTGTCTGCATACGCACGATCAATTGTCCCCTCTAATACCTCGGTTAGGTTATTATTTCCATCTCAGCAGCAGGCCCACTGACAGGAAGCAATTCAAATTAGAAACACATGCCAAGAAGGGAGAACACAGAATGAATGGGAAAAGGGAACAGATATTCAAAAGGCAAATCAGTGATAGAGGGACATTAGTGAGTACAATGCAGTGAAGTAGGAGATTTTAGAGAAGATTTTTCTGTGCAATAAGTAGAGCATAGAAATGGGAACCAAAATAGACATAAATCTAAGCAAAAGTAGGGTAGGTTCTGCCCATTTTTTGTGGAGAAGGGGTGTTGGGCACTTGATAGTGCTCTGGGGCTAGAGGGCTCTGAGGATTACACCAGGCCTCACAAAGGCCAAGCATGTCCTGTAACTCTTGAATCAAAATCTAGACCCATTTTTTAATTTATAAATTATGTAAATTGGGACCAAAGAGGCAACTCAACAGGCTTTAACATATGCTTTGCATCAAGGAAATTGAGATTCGATTCCCCCAAACACCTCCAACAGTGACCTACAGAACTACAGAGGATGGCCTCCAGATCTAAAAGATAAATTGTGCTATTAGGTTTGACTTTTGCATCCAATTGTTTTAGATATGGAACTTCCTGTCATCAGAGGCAGAGATATAAACACATTCTGATTAAGCATCTCCTGTTGATTGGAATAGCCAGAAACCACATTTCTTAACCTGAGGCCATATGATCTCAGGGGTAGTCCAGGTGAAAAAAAAAATCACATAAATAGGCGACCACAGTATAAGATTTTGGACCAGTTACTGGGAGAGTAGAAGGAATTGAAGTGGAAGCATAGGATGCAAGCAAGATAGGAAGGAGGTCATAGTGGAAGTGAGATGAAGAAACACTGGTCTCCTGAGCACCACCAGCAGTGATTCCTGAGCAGAGCCAGAAGTAACCCTTGAGCACTGGTGGGTGTGGTTCAAAAACAAACAAAATTGTGTGTGTGTGTGT